>PVKN010007746.1:0-12857 GCA_004027915.1 Capromys pilorides
ACCAACAGGAGGCAGGCTATGTTCACCAAGCAGACTGCCAGGCGCTGGGAGCAAGTGTCTCCCTTGGCTTTGGCCTTTCTTCTTCCAGTCGTCACTCTTCCAAGGGAGAGAGCATACTGTGGGACTGGTCCCTGCTCCTGAGCAGCCTGAATGCAAGGGGCAGCTTGGGTCCCTTGCCACAGAGCCTGGCTTTCAGGGTGGTGGAGGCATGGAGCACCGTCAGGAAGGCAGCAAGAGGAAGTGGCCGCATGTCCATCGGGGCTGGACGGTCCCAACAAGGAGCAGCTCTGAGGATTAGATCCTCTCCCTGAGGTGACAGCATCTGTCCCTAAGACAGGCTCCTGCGTACTGCAGTGTCTCACCAGCAGCTGGCCAAGGCTACCAACAGCTTCCTGGCAGCCAATAGCTCTGGTGACGTTATCAGCTACACCATTTCCTTAATCTTGGGGCTTTCAGTTTTGCTTAAGAATTTCAATCTACAAACCTCTTCTTGAAGCTTTGAGTTCATCTTTTCCAAGCCATCTATTTTGGTCTGAAGATCCCCAACTGTGCAGCTACAGAAAACATAACAATTAGGCAAATCTGAACTTATAAAATCTGTTTCCACAACCAGTGAACAATGAGAAGAGATTCCTACATTTCCTGTATGAAACTGAAAAGCAATGACAGTTAACTCAGAGTAGGTAAGAACTTTCAATACATCTGTACACATATTTTGGTAAGCTGACAAAAAATTCGATTCCTAAAATACATCCATCAACCCCATTTTAGCCAATTTGAAAGAAAACATTTTTCCTTCAATCCCACAGATGAGAGCCACGCTGTGCTGGGAATCGTGCAACTCAGCAATATTCCTAACAAGTTTATGCAGTAGATTTGAGGGCGCTGTTTTGGTTTGGTGAAGGCTATCGGCACAATTTAGGAGCACACCACGAGTGTGGGCACCACAGGGAATCTGCGTCTGCGTGGTTCCTCTTTTCTCTTTCCCACCTCCATCCTTTCCTTTCACACCTCCTTCCCCACTCTGTTAACAAAGCTCAAACTAAGGTGATTTTTTTTTCTGATCCTCTTTGTACTTTCAGTTTTAAAATACTCCTTAAAAGTCCTTTTATATCGAAAATGTGAAGAGCTGAAGTAATAAGTCAGAAACAGGGCGACCAGAGACTCACTCCACATTTCCAGTGGTGATGCAGCCCTCGCTCCGTGGACCACTTGCCTGTGTGTTCTCCACACTTCAGGTGTTGGCTCGGGCTGGGCAAATAGCTCGCTGGCACAGGTGCCTACCTGGCAAGCACCAAGTCTCGAGTCCCATCCCCTGGGTCACATGCTGCACCGGCCCCACCACGAGGGAGGCTGAGAGGCTCGATGCACCTCGCCTGCTGTGGAGCAGCAGGTCCTAACGCTCTTGTCTTCACAGGTGAGGAAACCCTAACCTACACAGCTGCTCACGCAGGCTCAGGCAGCTCCCTCCCATCTGTCTCTGGTTTCTGAGACAAAAGTCTCTGCAACTCAGGCTGGCCTTGAGCTTGCTACAACTCTCTGGCCTCAGCCTTCTGACCTCTGGGATTACAGATGTGCACCCCACACCCAGTACTGGGATTAAACTCCACACCTCAGGCATTGAGCGGGTGGGGTATCCCTGAACCACATTCCCAGCCTCTTCTTTAGTTTTTTTTTTTTTTTTTTTTGGGGGGGGGGGGACACAGGGTCTCACTAGACAGTTTGGACTGGCCTTGAGCTCACAGTGTACATAGTTCATCCTGGCCTCTAATTCATGGCCATTGCCCCGACTAGGCTCCTGAGTGCTGGGATTACAGGCATGCGCCACCACACCTGGCATCCTCTTCATTTTTTAAACTTTAAATTTTCATGTTATCTCCTCCCCTATTTTAAATTCTTTTCAGTTCATATATTTATGAAGGCTTGCGAGCATCCCAAGTGAAGGCCTTGGCCCCAGGACCTGTAATATCAGACAGTCCCTCTGCCAGGAGGAAATGAACCAGTAGAGTCAATGAATCAAGGCTTGGGAACTAGATGGGAGAAAACCACATGCAAAATGAAAAAGGGACTAAAATCCCAAAGATGCAGAAGGAATGAAATATTTTAAGAGCATCCAATTATCAGTTGAACATCAACTATATAGCTTAGAAAATATCAGTAACTTACTTTAGTATTTTATGTTAAAAGTGGCAACAGGGCTGGTGAGATAGCTCAGAGGACTAAGTGCCTGCTTAAGCAAGCGCAGGGACCAGAGTTCAATCCCTGGCACCACATGCCACGCTGGCCACCAAATCTGGGCATGCTGGCGCACAACTGTAATCCCAGCAGTGGGGAAGCTGAAAGCAGGAAGATCACTATGAGTCCAAGCTGTGTAGTGAGACCCTGTACCATATACATTAAAAAAAAAAAAAAAAAAAAAGCAGAAATAATATTTTTCCTGAAAAAGCTGTAAATTACAGTAAGGAAAACATAGGTCCTCAGGAGGTAGACACCTGGGTGAAGAAGCAAGAAAGGAAAACCCAGAGCGCCAGACAGGCAGTGCTTTCCACAGGGTCTGAGCTTCATTTCTAGAGTCCAGAATGCCTAGGACCTGCATGCAGTTCTGATCCCAGGAAAGGCAAGGGCTGTAAAGAATTGTGGGACAAACAGGGCTGGCTGGAGGCTGGCCTGTCACTGTGATGCACGGTGGCCCACCATGACAACGCCGGCGAGTGCACACCACTCCACTAGATGGGAAGGTCTGCTGGCCTTGGTGATGCCAAGAGGCATCTTGCAGGACTCAGTACCTGCTCTTTGCCATTGCAGTTAAGGCGAGACACAGTGTGGTGTTTCCTACATCCACTTGGGTTTTTTTCTTGGCTGTTTTTTGAGATAGGGTCTCACTCCGAAATCCAGGCTGACCTTGAACTCACTAGGCAGCCCAGGCCGGCTTCTAACTCACGCAGCCATCCTCCTGTAGCCTGAGTGCCAGGATTATGAGCCTACACCATCCAGTCCAGCTCTCCTGGAAAGTACTGGGAAAAACATGCCAGCTTGTTTGTTTTGCTGGCTTCTGGAGTCCCAGAGCCTTCCTAGGGGAGTTAATGTGCAACATACTAACATACTTTCTAGAAGGGGGTTGAGAAAGAGAACAATATGCCTGCCAGAATCACTGGGCCAGGAGTCTACCCACTTCCCTACCTAAACCTCCAAGGAACACATCAGTAGCTTTCTGGCTTTAAAAGACAAACAAACAAACAAACAAGAAAGAAAGAAAAATTCAAAACGCATTTGCCGGTGTTCATGACCACACGGATCTGCAAGGCCCAGCCAGGCTGTCTAGGCGGCTTCCCGCTTACTGCCTTAGCAGGAGGCTGGGTGCCGGCCGTGTCACAGTCCTGCACAGAGAAGCAGGGATTTCCTGAGAGTTGGCTGCCAAGGAGAAATGCACTTCTCCATCTGTACACACCAGGGTTGCCTGGATGAGTACAGTCCTTTTCTCTTGGTTTGGAAAAAGCGAGTTATAAACACGTGGAAACCAAAACAAGTCCTAGAGAGTAAAGTGGTGGGTGCATCTGAGCAGTGCTGGACAGAGGAGTGAGTCCCACCTTAAGTGCCGGTTGAGTTCTTCCACATAATTTTTTTGATCCAGGACGTCAGTAATTCTTTCCTGCCTTATAAAAAGAGCACAGAAAAGGAGAAAGTTTTTAAGTTCACGGTTAAGACTGTTAACTACTCCGCTGTTGCTGCTACTCTAGGAGTAGCAGTGCTCATTGCTGGGCAATGTCCAGAGTGTCCTACAGTGGGCAGGATGCATGGCTGGCCTGCTGGGGGCTTGGTGGCGGGACTCAAGGGATGCCCTGGAGCACAGGTTCTGGAGTGAGGAGGGGACTCTGGGCACACACAGGGAGCGCAGCCTGCTGCACACGCCCTGGCAAGAGGCTCCTGGTCCTTACTACTACCTGGAAAGACAGGGGTCAACTCCATCCAGAGAGGGCCAAGAGACTTCAAAACCCAAAGCTGCACAGTCTAAAAGCCAGAGTTTATACCTTTAACATTTGCCAGGCAGGTCCTTCGTATAATTTCCTTCCTTCGCCTTTTTTTTTGGGCATCAAGAACCTCGTTATATAACCCAGGCTGATCTTGAGCTCATTATGTAGCCTAGATCAGCCTTGAACTCTCGATGATCCTCCTGCCTCAGCTTTTCTAGGACTGGGATTTCTGGCACACTCCACCATCTCTGGCTCTCCCTAGATTTTTTTTTTTTTTTGCAGGACCGAGGTTTGAATTCATGATGTTACACTTGCCAGGCAGGCACTTGTACCATGGAGCTGTCTCCCCCACCCCTCTCCTTAGTTTTTTAAACTTTATGTTTGCAATTTATAGACATGGGATCATCCTATCCAGTTCCTGCTGTAGCTGATGGATTTATTCTTTATCTTTATATTTCCAGACTGGGCCTCAGCAAGTTGTTGGGCTGCCCAGCGTGGCCTTGAACCCATTGATAATCCTTTTCCCTTAGCCTCCTGAGAAGCTGAGATTACAGACATCCACAATTTTCTATGAAGTTCTTTTTATTCATTTATTTATTTGTTTATTTATTTTTATGGCCGGCTCAGCCTGCCCTGGGGGGTGGGGCTAGCACAGCATGTGGGGCCGGGGATTGAACCGTGGTCCCTGGGGTTGCCTAAGCTTGCCTAAGCAGGCACTTTAGACCACTGAGCCATCTCGCAAGCCCCTCTATGAAGTTCTTTCTTTCATTTGTTCTCCCTTTTACATAGCTCTTAGACCACCCATTATTAATATGCAAAATATTCATAATTAAAATATGAAGTATATATGACAGTTTTGAAAGCAAAAATTTGGTGTCACAACTTAATTAAAATGGAAAAGAACAACAGCGTACCATGCAGTACTTACTCTTTGCCACCATCAAGATCCTGCACATCCTTAAGGTAGAGGGAGAAATCAATTACTCCAACCTGACAGAAATGAAATGAACAGGTTTAATAAAAGACAACATTTGGGGGCCAGGAGACAGCTCAGTAGAATAAGTGCCTGCCTGGAAGCGCAAGGTCCTGAGTTCAATCCCCGGCATCACTAAAAAAAAAAAAAAAAAGACAACATTTCTCATTTTCTACAAGCCTTACAAATCAGGGTACTCAACATCACTGCTGTGTCCAAAGGAGCACACTGTTTATGCAGATCCACAAAGTTCTCAGGGTACAAACTAATTTAAAGAGAGAAACCTAGATCTTTAGACTAAAGTGGTGATATGTCTTTTTTTTTTCTGGTGGTACCAGGGATTGAACTCAGGACCTTGTCAAGCACTTATTCCACTGAGCTATCTCCCCAGCCCCTATTTTTTTTTTTTCCAGGACCAGGGTTTGAACTCACAACCTTGCACTTGCCAGGTAGGCACTTGTGCCACAGAGCTATCTCCCTAGCCCCAGTGGTGACATGTCTGAGTCCTGCTTTACTCAGATTTTGGAGGTAGTCTAGTCTGTTTCCCAGGAAAGTTCTGTCACTGCATGAACTTTGGGAGGACTGAAACTCCTCACTCATTTTAGCATCAAGCGTTCTTCCCTTGCTCCAGAAGGGAGATGGCTTTGTTAAGAAATAAAGCTCATGGGAGTAGGAGAAACCATTCCTATCTGAGATCTAGGAACACAGCATGCAAAGTCTATGTATGAGGAACATTTAAATCACTCGTGTTACATTGGTTACACAGAACCGTAACAGAGGATGTGGTGGACTGATGTGTAAGAGTAGGAATAAAATTCCAGCACACAACCTGAAGATAAGAATAGTAAGTAGAGCATCAGCCCCATAAGAGTAAATGCAAGGGTTTTGTTACATAAAAGCAAGAGCCGATACTGTGGGACCTTGTGGCTTCCGCCTGGCTCTTTCTCTGGGTACACGTGCTTCGACGCTAAGTGCTGTAGAGTCTGTATGGGAGGGCCACACAGGCATCAGCGATGCGGCGACTCCGGAGAAGCCCTACCCTCCAGGCTCTGGCTTCAGCTCTGCACTGAGGTAGACGCAGCAGGAAGAGCCAGTTTCAGCGACCCTAGCCTCATTGCCTCTGCCGGGGACCAGGGGCGTGCTGGGATTGTGACAGCCACCTTTATGGAACTCAGTCACCGACTGTTAGGAGACATGGTGGCTGCCACGTTCAGGTGACTGCTGACTCCTTACACGGCCACAGAAAACCAGGAAAAGGCTGGCTTACCACAGGTGCTGCGTAGGTGCAAACGCAGGGAAGTGGAGAACCTTTATCCTCCCTTGTGAGGAAGAAGGGACCCAGAGTTCCCTCAGGAACCACGAACAACAGTAGTTCAAGCATGATCAAAGCAGCGAAGGATGCACAAAGAAGATTAGCAGTGTAAACACTGACAAACTTAAAATAGATTTCTTACACATAGAAAACTACAGAAACCAGAGAAAAGAACAGCATTCTGAGATTTAGTTGGAAAAGAATGTTTACTAAAAGTACTCCAAAAGGAGAAGTTCTATTTAAAAAGGAATGTGCTGCTCTTCATCATATGACAAACAGTATACAACAAACTACTCAATATCAACACAATTTGAAAGGTGAAAATGAACAACTGAAAAGAAATGCTGAATGACAAAGGGAAAGCTAAAATCTCAAGAACTGGAATATAAGAAAAACATCACCAAACTTGCATATGAAAAGAAAACCAAAAAGGAAGAACATGAGATAGAAATAAAGACTTTATATCAAGACATGCAGAAAAAAGGTTGAATTGAAGAAAAGCACAAAGATCTAACAAAGAAAAAGGAAATGGAAATTTCATAGTTAAACACAAAGTTAGCAATTCAAAAAAATGAAAAGTAAGGACCAGAGAGATAGCTCGGTGGACTATGTGCCTGCTTTGGCAACTGCAGGGACCAGGGACCTGGGCATATGCTTGTAATGCTTGTAAGTGCTGGGGAGGCTGGAAATAGAAGGGTTATTACAAGTCTGACATGTATAGTGAGAACCTGTCCCAAATACATTTAAAAAAAAGAAAAGGAAAATGAAATAATCAAACTACAGCTAGAGTTTGATGCTAAACTCGCAAAAGTTCAGACTAAATCAAAATCCTATCTAGCTGGGCGTGGTGGTGCATTCCTGTAATCCCAGCACTTGGAAGGCTGAGGCAGGAGGACTGGTGTGAGTTCGAGACCAGCTTGGACTACAAGGCCAGCCTGAACTGCATAGTGAGACCCTGTCTCAAAAAAAAAAAAAAAAAGGGCTAAAGAAGGTATAAGGCTGTCACAGTCATACAGTAAGTTCTAGTAAAATTTGAAAAAAATTTCCATTCTCACAAGGAAAGGAAGAACAGTATTCCTTTGTTTATCATGAGTCTTATGTAATCCTGACCCTGAAAGGTGAGGAGGCAGTACAGAAAACTCAGGGCAGTTTCACATATGAGCAGAGATGCAGAAATGCCAGGCAACCACAGCACGATCAGTCCGTGATGAGCAAGCTGCGTTCATTCTAGAAACGGCTAGATGATATTTTAATGGGAATCTAACCCAGTTACCACCTAAAAAGAGACACACCCCAACAGATGGCAAAGAAGGTGTTTGACCTCACTGTATGTTCGCTTCTACTGAAAACACATGGAAACAGAAGAACACTTCTTTAGCATGAAAGAGTCCTCAGGCATCTGCCGCGCCTCCATGCTAAGGTTTCAACAGACCTCACCAGGATGCCTTCCCAAAAGAAGCACGCCTTGAAAACCATGATGTTCACATTGCACAAATTTGCTGGGGACAAATGCTACTTAACAAAGGACCTGAAAGGACTCATGGAAAAGGAGTTCCCTTGATTTCTGAAAAATCAAAAAGACCCTCTGGCTGTGGATAAAATCATGAAGGAGCTGGACCAGTGTTGAGATGGCAAAGTGGGCTTCCAGAGCTGCTTTGCGCTAATTGCAGGCCTCACCACTGCATGTAATGATTACTTTGCAGTACATGTGAAGCAGAAGGGACAGAAGTAGGCAGGTGTGAACAGTTACTCCTGCCCTGAGGCGAGTTCTCCCAAAGGGCCACTAAGGCATCTGCCCCTCGGTTTACCCTTGTATAGAGATGTCAGGAGCAGATCAGGACCCTTAGAAGATGTACAAGTAACATCCAGCTCTCACTGGACAGAGAACGGACAGTTCATGAAATGCTACACAAGCTTTTGATTTTTATATTTGCACCCTCTTGCCCTCAATAGTCTTTTAGTCCCCCCCGCCAAAAAAAAAAAAATGTCCTCAATGGTGACACAGACCCAGCACTGCCTTTTGCTAAGGGATTAGGGTATGGACACATAGCTATCATTTATATAAATCTTGGTGGGATTTCTATCTTGGAGATTGACAAATGACACCTAAATAGCCCGGGCAGAACAAACAGCCCCCAAACATAGGAAGAGGTTTAGCAGCACCATGCAAGTTTAACTGCCGGCGTGAAAAGTGCTAGTGACACAAGGGGTGCAGGAACACAGGCTGGGCTAACGCTAGCAGGCTGTGGACAGCTCTTGTGTGACAAAAGGACGAAACAGATGATTCTGAGAAAACTGGTTTATTGTTTGTAAATCTAGATTCTATTTCATACTATGTCAAAACTAACGATAGATTTTTCAAATTTAAAAATACACATTTTATTAAAAAAACTAAATGATACAGGGCCATCCTGTACTCCTGGCTACCGGGGAGGGTGAGGCGGAAATCACAGGTCCTGGGCCAATCTGGGTGACTTATTGAGACCCTATCTCAAATTATAAGAGGGGGGCACTGGGGATGCAGCTCAGTGGGACAGTGCTGCCCAGCACGCACATCAAACACCAAACACTGCAACTCCCAAACACTGATACAGACGCCATGGCCACTGGTGACTTGAGCCCAGCCATGGGTCCTTAGGAACAAAGTGCCCCAAGGCCGTGTCGTCCCCCCCCCACCCCGCCCCACCGTGGGGCACTGTCCTATCTGGCACTGTGACTCTAGCCTGCATCCCCCCTCCCCCATCACTCGGACTTCCACTGTGCCAGGGTGGCCCGGCACTGCCGCTGGGCTCATCTCTTCAGCCTAGACTCCCAGTTTCAGTGAGGTGCTCCAGGTGGCAAGAGCCTCTCCAAGCTCCGGTGAGGCGAGCTGCAGACTGCAGGCCTCTGCCCAAGGGTCCCCCCCGGAACCTTCCTAGTCCACCACCTCCCCTCACCCCCTGTGTGAAACCCCTGGCCCAGTGCATCCCTCCCGGAGTGGAATCCCTGTTTACCTGGGAATCCAAGTCTTCTCCTTTCAGGCAGAGGTTGGCGTCGAGGACATTGAGTCCCACCAGGAGCCCGACGAGCACCGACCCTTCCTCCTCCATGAGCAGCGCCTCGGGCTCGTAGAACTCGCTGGAAGAGAGCACTGCACGGGGAAGCTGCAACTGCTCCCACACTTCCCTCCCCTCCCTCTGCCCACTGTACCAGGAGCTACACTTCCAGGTACTCCATTACAGTTTCGTTTATTTGAAGTGGGGCCTGGCTCTGCTGCCTGCTGGCCTTGAGCTCATGGGCTTGAGCTACTGCCTCGCTTTGGGAGCCTGAGTGGTGGGGCTCCCCTGCTGCACGCTGCCCCAGATGGAGCCTGCCGCTCCCTTCCTCTCACCTCTGGTCACCAGGTAGGCAGTGGGCATTCACCATGTGGGTTCCAGGACAACTGCAGCCCCTGCAACTTGTGAGCCAAAAAGAACCCTTTTCTTGGTCTAGGTTGACTGTCCAGGTGTTCTAATGGTGACAAGCAGCTGGCAGTCTGAACCCTCTCCTTTCTGCCGGGTCCCAGGATGGACTAGGTCTTGTGGCTGAAACCGCCTCATCTAGGTCCTGAACTCCAGCGCCCCCTATCTCCTGAGGCCATGCACGCCCGCCCAGCTCTGAGTCCCTGCCAAGTGTCTTCCACACTGGTATGCTGGGCCCCTACCCTGCACACACAGAAAAGCCTCAGAGCCAAGGACAAAGCTCTTCCTCCTGTGTCCCCTGATCTTCTGCGTCATTGCTGCATACACTGTGGGCCTCATCCTGCTGTCTCCTGCTGCCTCTGGTAACCAATAATTAAGCAGTCTGTGAAAGTCAGGGGCCTTAGCCACCGTGTGCTCACGGGCCTGAGAAAGAACTACCACGCACTCATCCAGGCAGGATCTGAGGCTCACGGAGTGCACACTACAGAAGTCAGTGTTGGTCAGCTGGGAGTGTGCTACTTCCCTGAATCCCAGCACACTGGTGGGCTGAGGCAGGCAGACTGCAACTTTGTACTCAGCGTGGGCAACTTGGTGACTTAGTGACTCCCTGCATTAAAAAAAAGGGGCTGGGAATGCAACTCAGTGTAAAGATGCTGGGTTCAGTCTCAGAACTTAACCCCACTCCTAAGAAAAACTGAAAAGAAAACCTAAAACCAAAAACCCCTAAAAAACAGAACAAAAAAACTCATACATTTCTATGATAGCCACTTTAAATTTATGATGCTAAGAGGTATAAAATTTTACAAGTTGGAAAGCCAGCTGTGGTGGTGCACGCCTGTGGTCCCAGTACTTGGGAGGCTGAGGCAGGAGAATCAGTGTGAGTTCAAAACCAGCCTGGACTACAAAAGTGAGCTTAAGGCCAGCCTGAGCTGCATAGCAAGACCCTGTCTCAAAAAGACAAAAAATAAACAGACAAACAAACAAACAAATAAAGAACAAACTGGATACGGAATCCTGAATTGGCTAATACAGGTATATTTTCTTACAAAAAGTAGGACTTGTCTGGCAAGCGCAAGATCCTGAGTTCAATCCCTAGTACCATCACCAAAAAAACCAAACCAAAACAAAAACCAAACCAAACCAAACCAAAACAAAAAACTGCCTACTGGAGAAGCTGGACTCTGAGGAGCATACTTACAATCCTAGCACTCAGGAGGCCACACAGAAAGTTCCTGGCTGGCCTGGACAACACGAGATTCGACATCCACAAACATAATCACAAAAGAGGACAGCTACACCTAGTTGCACTACACGTAGTTCTGAAGTGTTTTTTTCTGTTATCCTCTAATCTAATAAATAAAATTTCAAAAAATAAGTAATTCCACTGAAGCTTAATGAAATAGGCTGCCAGTTACCAACTCTTAGGTAATAATATTTTTGAAGAATTATCTTCAAAAATTTTCCAAAATGAAGACTCATCTAAATCTTCACTCATAATGATATTTAGATATCAAAGCACTGCCACTTTATTTATTTATATTGACTGTATTTGGTACAGGGTCTCACCTCACAGCTTGTACTCAGAATGAGGCTTTCAGCCTCCCCAGAGCTGGGGTGGGGAGGTGTGCACCACCATGCCCCGCCTCCAAGGTTGGTCCTTAGCACTGTCATTTGAAAATTAAACCACACATCAGGCTTGGTGGTGTACATCTGTAATCTCAGCACTTGGGAGGCTGAGGCAGGAGGACTGCAGGAGTTTGAGACCAGCCTGGGCTACATACAAAGTGAGCTCAAGGCCAGCCTGAGATGCATAGTGAGACCCTGTCTCAAAAATAAATAAATAAGCTGGGCGTGGTGGCACACGCCTATAATCCCAGCACTTGGGAGGCTGAGGCAGGAGGATCAGTGCTAGCTCAAGACCAGCCTGGGCTACAAAAGTGAGCTCAAGGCCAGCCTGAACTGCACAGCGAGACCCTATCTCAAAAAGACAATAAATAAATAAGCCACAGAACACTGAAGATTAACAATAATTTCAACAAAAACTGTGAACATCATTCTCTGTTAA
This sequence comes from Capromys pilorides, assembly GCA_004027915.1. NCBI lineage: Eukaryota > Metazoa > Chordata > Mammalia > Rodentia > Capromyidae > Capromys > Capromys pilorides. Next base: position 11,762 of record PVKN010007746.1, read on the forward strand.
CCCAAAATGACCTAAAGAATTGTGCTGTCATTATTTACAGAGCCAAAGAAAAGCTGAGACAGGCGTTGCAATACCTTAAGAGCTGCTTATTGTCTATCAGCACCTTCAGGTAATCTGCCAGCTTCTTTTGCATGAGGGCCAGATAGAGCCAGGCTCGGCCTCTGCCCACCGCAGTCCTGGAAGCCAAACGGAGAACAAGCTGTGTGGCGTGACGAGGACAGCAGACACACAAGCCGCACCTCAGCTCAGTCAGGGTGTTCACACAGCCTGCGCGGCTTGTGGCTGGGACAGCAGAGAGGGTGTTGCTGCACACGCTGGGCCATCTGCTCTCACCCTAACCGCCTATTCTTGGTCCTCCTTTTTCCAGCAAAATGAAGGAATCTTAATCCACCACATTCTGGTTTGTAGAGCACACATAACTGGACAGAACAGTGCACACGTAAGGTTTCTCAGTGAGCCAGGAGCACAAGGCTGCCCGGTGTTGACAGTGCTTCTGCTGCTGACACAGGGCAGCACATGGTGCAGAGTGCAGGGCACCCAAGCCCCTCAGGGACCCCACAGCACCGGCCTCAGGAGCACCTTCAGGTTGGGCTGCGTTTGCAATGGTGGTAAACTGCTACCACCCAGCATCTTTCAGCACAGCACAGTGTGCAGTCCTTCACGCCTCTGTACACCTGGTCTCAAAGGATGCGGCTTTGCAAAGGCCCACCCTGCTCTTGAGAAGAGAAAGCTTCTAACCACAGAACTAAAGCTTCAAGGAAAAAGATTTTGTTCTAAGCAGAGAAACTGCATGAGTAACAGAAATAAAAGCAACGCTACAATTAATAATCTGCATGAAAGGATGCTCACAGGGCTAAAGACCTCACTCGATGCTCAGGTGCCCCCTAGAGTTGAGAAGCTAGCCTCAGAAGGATTAATCTAATTTCAAGAATAATGATTTTAAACCACAGAAAAAGGGAGGAAAAAGAAGTAGGATAAGGGGGCTGGGGAGATAGCTCCTTGGCACAAGTGCCTGCCTGGCAAGTGCAAGGTCGTGAGTTTGAACCTCGGTCCTGCAAAAAAAAAAAAAAAAAAAAAAATCTGCTTCGTTGGGGCC
>PVKN010007746.1:12957-26226 GCA_004027915.1 Capromys pilorides
CACAGAAAAAGGGAGGAAAAAGAAGTAGGATAAGGGGGCTGGGGAGATAGCTCCTTGGCACAAGTGCCTGCCTGGCAAGTGCAAGGTCGTGAGTTTGAACCTCGGTCCTGCAAAAAAAAAAAAAAAAAAATCTGCTTCGTTGGGGCCGGCGAGATGGTTCAGCAGTCTAAAGCGCCTGCTTAGAAAAGCTCAGGCAACTGCAGGGACTGCAGTTTGATCCCCAGCACCACATGCTGCACCAGTCCCACCACCAGGGCAGACTGAGCCAGCCATAAAATAAATAAATAAACAAACAAACAAGGCAACAAATTAAAAAAAATTAAAAAAAAAAAAAAAAAAAGAAGAAGTAGGATAAAAAGATATGCAGGGCTGGACCTGCAAGATAACTCAGCAGACTAAGTGCCTGCTTAGGCAAGGGGAGGGACTGGGGTTCAATCCCTGGCACCATGAGTCTGAGCTGTGTACTGAGACCCTGTATCAAAAACATAAAAACAGGGGCTGGGGAGATACCTCTGTGGCAGAAGTGCCTGCCTGGCAAGTGCAAGGTAGTGGGTTTGAACCCCAGTTTTACCAAAAAAAGGGCAGGGGAGATAGCTCAGTAGAATAAGCGCTTGCCTTGTAAGTGCAAGGGCCTGAGTTCAATCCCCAGTTCCACGAAAAAAAAAAAAAAGGAAAAACATAAAAACAAAAAATAGAGTACATAATATTTATGAACAGTGAGCTGTAGGCACCATGGTTCCATCCCTGATGCCACCTCATGCTGTGCCAGCCTCGGCGGGCTACACGTGCGTACACACACACACACACACACACACGCACACACATGCACACACACACAGGCCGCTGAGATAGCTCAGCGGACTAAGCATCTGCTTAGGCAAGCACGGGGGCCAGAATTCGATCCCTGGCACCACATGCCATGTCAGCCCAATCCCTATGTGTGGAGTGGCTATCAAATGCAGGCACAGTGGTGCATGCCTGTAATCCCAGTGCTGGGGTAGGGGGCTGAAAACAAGAGGATCACTATGAGTTGGAGCTACGTAATGAGACCCTGAAACACACACACACACACACACACACACACACACACACACACACTATGCAGAACTGAGGAGATAGCCCAGTGGTCTAAGCGCCTGCCTAGCAAGAGCAAGGACCTGGTTCTTTTTTTTTTTTGGTGGAACTGGGGATTGAACTCAGGCCCTTGTGCTTGCCAGGCAAGCACTTATTCCACTGAGCTATCTCTCCAGCCTGGACCTGGTTCGATATCCAGTACTGGGGGTTGTGCTAGCCCTGGAACTTGCTGGTCACCAAAACTGGGTGTGGCCAGGCACAGTGGCACACACCTGTAATCCCAAGCACTTGGGAGGATGTGGCAGGAGGATCAGTGCGAGTTCGAGACCAGCCTGGGCCACAAAAGTGAGCTGAAGGCCAGCCTGAACTGCGTGACGAGACTCTGTCTCAAAGACAAAAAACAAACAAACAAACAAAAAAAAACACACAAAAACTGGGTGTGGTGGTGCATGCCCACTAGTGCGAGCTGCATAGCGAGACCCTGTAGCAAATACATAAATGAAAGATAATAAAAAAGAAAAAAAGATATGCAATGTTTGCATGATAGGAAAATAATTATAATTATGTGCTGCTTAGGAAGTGAATAAAGCGGCACAACTATTCTAGCGAAGAATTTGATGACAACAGAATGCACAATTTAATATCTGGCACTGCACACTAAGGTGATAACTTAGGAAGGACACAAAGATCACGTGTGGGGTGGCGTTCACATTACTGCAAGAGCACAGTGAGAATCTGCGGGTAACTGCAAAGCCCTCCGGAGGATTTTAACAATGAGCCGTACAACAGAAAATTGTGTGGCTTGTTACAAAAGATGGTATGAGCCGGGCGTGGTGGTGCACACCTGTAATCCCAGCACTTGGGAGGCTGAGGCAAGAGGATCGATGTGAGTTGGAGACCAGCCTGAGCTACACAGTGAGTTCAAGGCCAGCCTGAACTAATAGTGAGACCCTGTCTCAAAAACAAAAGAAAAATCCTCTAGAAGAACATATACTGATGTTTCTCGCCCCCTTCTTCATCCAACACGCTTTCTAGTTCAGGTTCACTTCTCTGAAAACAATGAGCTCTTACTCCTCTCCCCTATTGAAGAACCAAACCCTGGCCTTGGCAATCTGCACTTCACCAGGTCTCTGGCACCTGGAAAATCTTGCAGCACAGGAGGATTTCTTCCTCATAGTGTCCATGTCTCACTAATGGACACTGGTCCTAATCTGCTGCTGTCATGACAATGTTGCGCCAGGGAGCCGTCAATTTTTTCTCTGAGCTGGGATCTTCAGATGTGGCCCTGCTGGTCCTGAAGAGCTTGGCTCAAGGGCCTCAGGTGCCAGCCCCCAAGCAGCAAGGACCGTGGGCAGCACTGTACACAGCGCTGTGTCGCGTGCTCCATCACAGGGCCAGCCTGGAGTGGGAATGTGGGTCAGGGCAGGTGCAGCTGCAATCCTAGAAGGCAGCGCTAAGCCATCCTCACCTCAGCGGCACAGTGTGACATGGTGGGACAGGGGATACAGTCTCATCTGTCTGACTGACAGTATGCCAGAAGGATCCATGGGGACCCTGACTAAGATTTTAATATATTTTTTCTCCCCCTTGCCCTTTTTCGGGGGCTGCTGGGGACTGAACCCAGGGCTTTGGGGATGAGTTATTCTCCCCAAGCAGTTTTATTCCTTGGCTACAAGGTAACAGAGGAAGTATACAATCTAGTTTGTTTCTGGCTGGTTTCTATTTCCTAATTAAAAATCAAGCAATGAGAAAAAATTGGTTTTAAGTTTTCAACAGAAAGAGAAGTTTTGCTTGGCCTAAGAGCCACTGTATGCTATTGCTATCTGCTCTGCAAAGCTCTGTGCAAACAACAGCACGACGTGAGAATAGTGCGCCATGTGGGCAATAAGTTTTGCTATAAACAGTCTTAAACTCTCAGAAGCATTAAACTCTAGAAAAGTCTTCCAAGGAATGTAAAATTTATCCTGTTTCAAACCACTTTAAATAGGCTTGTATTACCTAATCCCACAAAAACTCCTACTAATTCATGGTATTTCCAAAATACCATAGAAATTTTAGAACTCTTCTTAGCTCCCCCAGGTTCCTCCTGAAAGCATCAAGAGCAGAGAACCACGGTCTGAGTGTTTCAGCAGCCAGGGTGAGGATGGCTAACACTGAGGGCTGTGACCTGTCAGCAACCAGAAGATTAATGAAGCATGGTGCTGTGTGCTGTGGTGGATCTGATGGCAGTGAGCTAGTGCTCAGTAGCCTCTGGGTTGCCTTCAGCTGGGGGTGTGGCTCAATGGTAGGGTGCCTAAGAGACCCTGAATTGAGTCACCAGAACTGAGAAGAGGGCATGAAAAAACATCAGAGCAGCTCTAAGTGTAAAAGCTTTAAATGTATATGGTGAAGCCCAGGGTTGCACTAGCGGCAGGGACCAAAGACAAGAATGCACACAGCTCAACGACAACAAAGGCCAGGGAGACTGAGGGGTTGTAGAGCCCAACAGGAGTCCACGACCCACTCCTGGCTCCATGCTCCCTTGCCAAGAGAACTCAGGAAAGCTAGTTCATGCACGTAAGTCTCAGTTTCCACTCTTGCTGGTGGGGTGCCAGGGGCTCCCGAGAACCTATGCAGCGGATCAGATGAGTTAGTGACATGCTCTCAGTACAACACCCAACAGACAGCAGGTCCTTAGGGTGGTCATTGTTATTTTCTAAAACCAACAGGCTGGCTCCACAGAACTGTCAAGCAAATGCTAAACGTTAAGCCTTGGGGCTTGCGAGATGGTTCAGTGATCTAAAGCGCCTGCTTAGGAAAGCTCAGGCAACTGCAGGGACTGCAGTTCGATCCCCGACACCACAGGCTGCGCCAGCCCCACCACCAGGGCAGGCTGAGCCAGCCACAAAATAAATAAAGAAGAAAGAAACAAAAACAAAAACAAAAACAAGCAAACTAAACGTTAAGCCCCCACAGGAGGCTCTTTGGAGGACTCTTACGTCAGCTTATGGATCCCTAGAGCCCTTCAGAAATGCCCGATTCCATGCAGATGCCGCCTTTGTGTCCTCTCCAGCTTTGGATTCTGACCATGTGGGGAATGGTTCCAAGGAAAAATCCAGACATGGAGAACAACTGACCGGCCCCAGCCTATCACAATATCTTTGACCTGGAGTTGAAGATCTGGACTAAACTCCACTACTCACGCTCTCCAGCTGTGTCCAGACTCTCGGAGCGTTAACGATGCCTTTTCCTCTGACTGCTCTTTAATAATAGCTCTTCAACCTATTTGACCTGTGCAGCAAGCAGGAATCACTGTGCTCATATGAAAGAAAAGGAAACCGAGGCTCAGAGAGACGCAAATCTCAGAGAGGTGCTGATAACGAGTAGCAGGACTGTGATTACAGTTTAAGTAGAGTGTGGTTCATGCTACAATTGGTTCCAAGTTAGAAAAAGTTTTATCAGCAAAGAATTGAGAAATGGGTAAATACGAGGGAGTTTTCTTTTAAAAACATCAAATTGGTATTACTACTTCTCACTCACTTTAATTCTGGCAGATTTCTGACACTAGTAGCTATATCTGAGGCTTCTGGACAAAGTTTCTCCACCAGCTCCAAAGGACCAAAGAAAGACTTATTTTGGCCAATAAAACTCTTCTTAACTAAAAAGGGAAAACAAAAGTGTTATTCATAAGAACAGGTTGCAAAATTTCTTTAGGGGCCCACAGTCTCTCTCCCAAAAGCTAAGTGAAAGGAGCAGAGCCACACTGCTCAACCCTTCTGCTCCAGTCCTGGGGACTGGGAAAGGCCAACGGGCAAAGAGCTCCTCCTCTGGCAGCAGGGCTGCTGACATACTTGCTAAGCCCTTTTTCTGTTGCCCTGAAAGAAAGTAGGAGCCTTCTGTGCTCATCTGGGAACTCTGTTGACCCTGTTCCTCCTCAGGGGAATGGCAATGCTTCATTTTCTCAGAGCCTCATTGGCATCTCTCACTGAAATGCTCCAGCACCCTAAGCGCTCTCCCAGCCCCCACTGCTACAGTTCCTTCTGGGCCCAGCTAGGAGTTCTTTCACAAATGTAGGTTAGGTTACCCTAACACTCTGAAATCTTCCAAACCCTAAAATACTAATTCTAATCCTGACCCAAGCCTTTAGTTTTTGGTCTAAGACTTGGACCAAATTCCTCCCTCTAATCCTCCAAACACAACATAAAATAAATTCTACCTCCTGACATGCACTTTAAGGACTTGCAGGACCCTCTCCTCCACACTCCCCAACTCTCATACTGTCTCAGCATGCCTGTTTCCAGGAGTGCTCCTTAAGCTGAGGTGGGTCCTACTCAGGACCTTTGCATGGGTTTTTATCCCGTGCCAAATCTGTAGCACTGGCTCCTTCTCCTGGGTCCCAGCTCACATCTCACCTCCCTAGAAAACTTTTCCCCCAGCCATTTGGCTGTTTCCTTCCTTAACTCTCCATCATTTAACTTCTTTGCTTCCTTGACTGCATGGCTTTCTGTAATTAAGGTTATTTCTGTGTCTACTGTGAGCCTTTTCTTCTAGAACTGCACTGTCCAAGGCAGTGACCAGCCACACACGCTGCTCACAGGGCACTCACACTGTAGCCAGTGCCAATAAGGAACTGGACTGAGATCTGCTGGAAGTAATAGTGGGTTTTTAAGCCTTGGTTTGAAAAAAGAATGTTAAAATGTCGTTAATAAAGTCTCGAAGTAATGATTATGTGTCAAGGTGATATTTCGAATATACTGTTTGGTAAAACGTAATACTATTAATTTCAGATCCTCACTGTTAATTTCGTCTTTTTAAAACTTAAATGTGGCAGTAGAAGGTTAAAAGCTGTTTTACGTCTCTGCACTGTTCTTTGGACAGCGCGACTCTACAGAGTGTGCTTCGGTGCAGGGGCTGCTCTGCACACAGTGGCCACCCTGAAACCGGAAGCCCAGGCCTACCTTTCAGCCCATGTCTGAGGCAGTGCTCCATCACCACGAAGAACTGCTGCAAGGGGGCATGGTCCGCGTCCAGGCTGCGGCCCAGGCTCAGGGCCGACTGCAGCAAGACTTTGATGCTCAGTTTCATCATGTGCATCAGGTTGGCGCGCTCCTCCATCATCTGGCTTCTGGAAGCTGTGGGGCAGAAGCAAGGATACTGTCGTTAGCGGACAGAGCGAGGCTGGCGGCGAAGGTGGGACACGGGCACTGCGGAGCCGGGTGCGCAGGGCACAGAGGGCTGCCAATGGGGTTCGCAGTCAGCTGTCACCGCGCCCTGCAGGCCTCAGCCCTGCCTGAGCCTGCCATTCCAGAGGCTTTCCACTGGTAGCTTCGCGCGTTGCCACGGCGACGGTCCTACCAAGACTCACCGCGATTGGCGTCCCCAGCGCCCGAGCCCCTTCTTTGGCCAATAAAAGGGCCGGGACGCCATCTTAACGGAGAGCATGCCGGGAGAGCGTCCCCAAGCCTCCGTCCCCACCTGCGACTCAGCGGGGAGCGCGCCCGTCAGGCAGGGGCGCCATTCGCTGGCCTCTCTTCCAAGCAGGGCACGGTCCTGAACTGCCACACTTTGTTTAGACATTAACACCATGAAGCGCCGAGAGGACCCGGCCGCGTTTCTGTCTTGCTCCTTTCTCTTGCTGTTTCTCGGGTAACACCGACGTGTGCCGGCCCCGGGCGCGGGCGTGGGGCGACAGCAAGACCCGCGGCAGCCCGCAGCCCGCAGCCTGGGAGCCGCCTCCAGCAGCCCGTGGGCCCGTAGCCCGGGAGCCTGTAGCCCAGGAGCCGCGTCTCGCAGCCCCGGGAGCTCACAGCCCGGGAGCCGCCTCCAGCAGGCCGGGGGCCCACAGGCCAGGGGGGCCGCGTCCAGTAGCCCGGGGGCCGTTGCCCGAGTCCGCAGTCCAGGAGCTGCCTCCAGCAGGCGGGACTTGGAGGCTGTGCGCTGTCCTCAGGGTCGTGCACAGGCGCTGGGCCCCCGGGATCAAATTTGCTCGTCCTGGCAAAACCCTCGAAGGCTGGGGAGCTGTTGGGAAGGGGCGATCTAACCTGGCGCAGCAGAGGCTCAGGTCCTCGTTCCGGAGATCTTGGAACCCCAGGAAGTGCTCCGCCCAGAGCCACACTGCGGCCGGCCCGACCTGGCGGCGGCGTCCAGCGTCTTCCGGGTTAGCGTCAGCTGGCCAGAGTGCTGCTCATATCCAGCCCTGCCCTGCTCCTGGCCTGCTCCCTCTGAAAACTGCGCGGCCGGGTCCTTGCCCACCCTCGGGGCTGCCACCCTGCTGCCCTCGGCCAGCCCTGTGGCCTGGCCCCCGCCCCGAATTGTTGCCTTCTCCCAGCCGTGTTTACGTTCTTTCCCACAGTGACTGCAGTTAATTCATGACTTTCTCTAAAATGACTACAAACATCCAGGTAGAATCCACTGTGACATTTACGTCTGAGGTTCTGTGAAGACACCGGCAGGGAGGGGTGGTGTGATTAAGAGTGCAGGCTCAGAGACACTGTTTGGGCCAAGCGTTGGGCTCTGAGCATAGCTAAGACAGTCAGGGTGCCTGTCCCGCGGGTGGCCATAATGGGTTAAATCTAGGGCCTTCACAAGAGCTACACCCCCAGGCCTGGAGGCAGGGTCTTTCTACTTGAAGTTGGATTTTTCCTGCCTCAGCTTCCTAGAGTGTTGGGATTATAGACCTGTGTCACCATGCCTAACAACAAATACTCCTATTTAAGAAAAGTGTTGATTGTGGGGGCCAGGGAGGTAGTTCTGTGGCACACGTGCCTACCTGGCAAGTGCAAGGTTGTGAGTTTGAACACTGGTCCTTCCAAAAAAAAAGTGTTGATTGTAAAACAGCCTTTCAATGAGTATTCCAGAAGGTACTATGTAGGAAACTTAAGACATAGAGCATGGTACTACTGATGATCCTGACCCTGTGTAGGCCTAAGTGAATGTGTAGTTGTGTATTAATTTTGTTGTAGCTGTTGTGCTGAGACAGGATCTCAAGTAGTTCAGGCTGGCCTCAGATTATGTAACCCAGGCTGGCCTTGAACTCAAAGTGATCCTCCTGCCTCAGCCTCAAGTGTTGATATTATAGGTCTGTATGCTACCATGCCTGGCTAGCGAGCATTTTAAGTTTTTAGAAAAGCACAACTGACACAGAGTATCTTTATCTTGAAGAGGAACATAAGTATCTTTGTTCTTACTAATGCACTCCAGCATTAAAAGGAAATTTAAACTGTGTAGTGGCCCACACTGGTAATTCTAGCACTTGGGAGGCCGAGGCAGGATTGAGCCCAGCCTGGACTACATATCCACATCTTGTCTCCAAAAGAAAAAAAAGTAATAATTACAGAAAACTCCAGATTTGTTTTGTCCTATGTTAATTCTTTCATGTGATGAACTTGTAATTTTCAAAAAACAACCACTGTTGTCCCCCAGTGTCCGTGGGGAAGCCAGAACCACAGATGTGTGACCCTGTGGGGCAGGGCTGCGGGGCTGCACCCCAGCGGGCACAGCCTCCACGTGCAAGCACGGCCACATGGGGCAGCTCCCACTGGAGCTCGATCATCTGATGTGCTGCAGCCAAGCTGCACATGCCCTTTTTTTTTTTTTTTTTGAGACAGGGTCTCGCTATGCAATTCAGGCTGGCCTTAAGCTCACTTTTGTAGCCCAGGCTGGTCTCAAACTCACACCAATCCTCCTGCCTCAGCCTCCTGAGTACTGGGATTACAGGCATGTGCCACCACGCCAGGTCGTATGCCCTTTTTTAGTATAAAAAGTCACGATTATTTCACAGATAACTATACTCACTGGTTGTCTTAGTTACTTTTTACTTGTTGCTGGGACAAATACCCAACACTCAAAATGAAGGAAGGAAAGGTTTATTTAGCTCACAGTTACTGGAGGTTTCAGTCCATATTAGGCTGACTCCAAGACAGAGTGGAACAGGGCAGAGAGCATCCAGTTCATGGTGGCAGAACAGCAACCATTGTGACAGAAGCAACCGACCAACCAGGGTGCAGAGAGCAACAGCCTGAGTTTGTCTCTCTGTCTCTCTTTATATTACATTCAGGCTCTCCGCCTCAGCCTATCCACTTTAGGTTACACCCATAATCCCAGAAGTACTCAGATTCATAATCCCATCAGTACTAAAACATAATCCCAGGGGATCAAGAGTCAAGTCTCGAACTCTAGAAGTTCCCATCCCATGACTGCATGAGGCTTTGGGGGGACAGCTAGACACAAACCATAACACTGGTAAATTTCTTTTATTTGTTGTGCTCCTTGATGGCTCCTAATTTTGCTTATAATAACATATAATTCCCTGACTACACATATGTACATTATAATTTATTCATTTTTCTTTTCTTTTTAACTTATTCATTTTTCAATTTTAAAACTGTATCAACTTTACAAATTTTTTCCCATTAGAGTATCAAGCAGAAAATGGATGATTCAGTAGATGACTCTAATTATACCTCATCCGAGGAAAAGGTCATGACCTATCTATCACTCTCCAGATGACGATGCCTTAGGGTTAGGTGAATGTAATTTTTGTTTTTTAGATGAATGCAATCTTGTGGTCAGTACACTCACTGAACATAGTGCAGATCTGGCTCTGAGTGCAGAAGATTTTGAGAGCGAATGGCAGCTGACAACATAAAGGAATGTGACAGAACACTTGCACAAAGGCCAGCACTTCAGTAGCTGAAGCAGAAGCCCTTGGAGTTGGAGGCCAGCCTGGCCTACATAGAGAGTTCAAGGCCAGCCTGAACTATAAGGAGTCTAAAACCAAACTGAACTGTACCAAACCAAACCAAACCAAAACTAGAACACAGCACATGGAACTGCAAACTGCAGAACTTCTAATAAATATTATTTGTGGTGATCCTTTTGTGTTGCATAAATTACTCATATTTGATAATATATTCAAAATTATAGTTCAAGACACAGGTGTTGTACAATGTGGTTTCAGTGGAAAAAGAAAACAGCAATGCCAGGAATCTGTTATAATTAGCAAGATGAAATTCTTTACAGGAATGGTATTAATTATGGGGATAGTGCCATCCCCAGATATTAATGATAGGTTAGGCCCGAGTAAAAACTGCTAATTTACCATGGCCGTAATCCGACACAGTTCATCTCCCTGCTCTGCACTTCTCCTCCTCCAGCACTCCAGCTCTGGGTACAACTTCTACCTTTCTGGCCCACATAAGCGAGCCTCCAATCAGGTCCCCAGCTCTGGTCTCACACCGGAGGATCTGCCCATCTGCTTGCCCTCGATTCTCTCCAAGTGGGTGGCTGCCTCCAAAACCTACCAAAATGTTATTTGTCTGAAAATAAGGTGCAAGCCAGTGGAGTTGTAAAGGACGCTGTACAAGCTGACCAATTCTTGGTTGTTTTGAACTGTTTGCACTGCTCTAATACTACCATATGCAGGGGCCTGGGATTTGGCTCCGTGGTAGAATGCTTGCCTAGTGAGCTAGAAGCCCTGGGTTCGGTCCTTGGCACCAAAAAAAGAATAAAACCTCCTGTAAAAACAGCTCAACCAAAAAAATCAATAAAATGAAAAAAAAGACCAAAAACAACCAAGGTAACATGCTACCATATGCAGAATTCCCTCACTAAATTTAGAAAAACCATGGAAGAAATGAGTACATTCAAAAGTGCAGTAAAACTAGAAAAATGTCGTGCCCAATGGAGGTATGATTTTATGGTAAGAATGTCTTGTGTTCACACCAACACATCAAAGGAAAGTGGCATAGATACAGGATAAATTATAGAAATTATGTGCACCTAGTGGTTCACATGCCAGAGAGAATGTCATGCGTCCTATGCATAGGTATTCTTTTTTTTTTTTTTTTTCATTATTGCTGGCTCAGCCCGCCCTGGGAGTGAGGCTGGTGCAGTATGTGTTACTGGGGATCGAACCGTGGTTCCAGCGGTTGCCTAAACTTGCCTAAGCAGGTGTGTTAGACCGCTGAGCCATCTTACTGGCCCTGCAGGAGTATTCTTACTATATCATTTTAAAATTAATAAGCAGCTTACTATTTAAATATAGCACATTATATGCAGCTATTATCTGAGTATTTTCCTAGCATAAAAATTTTGCAGTAGCCGGGCGTGGTGCTGCATGCCTGTAATCCCAGCACTTGGGAGGCTGAGGCAGGAGGATCGGTGTGAGTTCCAGACCAGCCTGGGCTACAAAACTGAGCTCAAGGCCAGCATGAACTGCATAATGAGACCCTGTCTCAAAAAGCAAAAAAAAAAAAGAAAAAGAAAAAAGAAAATTTTTTGTGGCATAGTATAGCCTAAACAAATATTTTCACCAGTACAACAAAAACGGAGCACAGCGCTGTGCAAGCATAAGCTCTGAAAATCATCCTGGTGTAAAATCTGTGAAATGGACTGAGAAACCACGTACATACTTGGATGGAAGGAACTCCTGGAAACACAAAAGCTGATTTTGTCTTCAATTATAGGTGTCGACTCAGCAGACCAAAAAGTCATCATACTGCTGGTCTTTAAGTAAAACATTAAAATGGCACAAAAATCATAATGCAGCAAATTTGTGGTACCGCAGCTGAGAGGCACATTATAGACCCAATCAGTGGAGTGCTCGGAAGAGCTCCATGTTACAGTTTAAGGAATTTATTATTCATAAACTATTAACCTGTGAAAAAGTGTGACAGGCACAAATTAGTAGAAAAACACTTCATAGAAGCTTATTTAGGAACAGCAAGACTGCCACCACCAATGCAGAGAATCCTAGCAGTTATCTGAAGAAACGGGCGCCACTGCGCAGCACAGTCCTGTTTAAGACGCCTGTGCATCGCACAAATCACCTGCCTTTAAAGAAATTCATGAATACATTGTTTTCAATTTAATGAAATAAATTTGAGTATTGTAACAACTTCTAACTGCTGCGAGTGTGGCGGCGCACGCACGGCGGTCATGTCAGCACTGGGAGCCTGAAGCAGGACCGCTGTGGGTTCGAGGCCAGCTGGGCTACACAGCGAGATCCTGTCTCAAAAACAAAAGCCCAGCTGGTATGCATAGCATTAATTAATATTTAAACTTGGGTAATAATTTCCCAAATTCAACAACTAACTAGGTTTGCAGATTCGTTACTCTTTGAGAGGAAGCTGCGGAGGGCCCGCGGCCCCGCCGCCTGCAGTCCTCGGCGCCAGCGACTCACCTGACCGCGGCGGCGCCCCGTCTCGCAGAGCCGGGCGAGCGCGGGCCTGCCTGGAGATCCAGGCCCAGGCGGGCGGCGGCCCCCGGCGCTGCGAGCGCGCGCTTGCGACGGGGCCCACTGAGTGCTCGGGGCTGCGCGCACCCGCCCCGCCCGCCCCTCGGCCCCGCTCGCGCGCGCGCCCACCCCGCGCCTACCTGCGCGCGCCGAGCCTTCTCCACCGTTGCCGCCGTCCCCGCCGCCAAGCCCCGCGGCCGCGCGCAGCGCGCTGCCGCAGCTCGCTGTCAGGCTCCCGGTGGCCCTGCGCGCTAGCGTCAGGATAGGCGCCGACCACTCGGGCGCTGCTCGGGGCTTTGCCGCACTCCGCAGCTCGCTGGCGCTCGGCAGCTGGCTCCGCTCCACAATCTCAAAGTCCTCACTCAGCTTCGGCCCCGACTCCAGGCCCGAGCCGCGCTCCCGCTCTAGGGCCGACCCCGCCCGGCCGCCGTCCTCCCAGTCGGCCATTTTGGCCGTGTCACGTGCGGGGGCGGGGGCGACGCAGGGGTGGCGCAGGCGGGCGCAGGGGCGGCAGGGGTGCGCTGTTTGGGCGTCTGTTTCTCAGCCTTTTCCTGGCTGATCTCCCTGTTCGGCTTTGTCTATTGAGCTTTGGGAATGTACAAAGCAGTAGAAACACCCAGATTCCCACCAGCCAGGAAGACTTGTTGCATGGAGGGTGTCTTGAATTTTCTCCCACAATCACTGTGTACGCAGCCTGGGATCTTACTCTCCCATTTCTTTGTGGCATCATTTTCTCCTTTTATTTCATATCTAATATTTTTTACTTCATCATTTTTCTGCACTTTGTTCAGAACAAACTCGAAAAGTACTAACACTGATAGGTTCTGGCCCTAGAATGACCACCATTATGGTGGTCATCTAACATGGCTGAAGCTCCTAAAACAACAGCTCATCTCACTGACCACCTCCCCTTCTTCCCCAACCTAGTCCTGGATACAGTTTCCTCTCACCTTTTGGCACACACAGGGGAGCCCTCAAGT
>PVKN010007747.1:0-26130 GCA_004027915.1 Capromys pilorides
AACAGAAAAAAACAGAATTTGTTCTGATCCTACAAAGTACATCAGCATATGTAGAAATAATTAAAAAATATTGTCCCTATAAATGAGCCAGTTGCACATGCCAAATTTCAAATGTAATTTATTTTGTGATGGAACTCTGAAGAAGATTGGACACAATTTTATTAATTATTTTAAAAATATTAGATTATGTTGAAAATGTTTTCTGAAAAATATTGTGACTTAATTTTGGAGATGTGAATGGCTAAAAAATGGTGTCATGTACATATTCTAATGCTAATTATCCATCTTAAGCTTCTTTATGTTTCTCATAAGAGTATAAAGCAGCTTGAATATTTCTTTTTATGCACCTGGATGTATAGAAAATGAATATTTAAATTTTAAAAATAATTTTAATTTTCAAAGGACTTTTAGGTAGAATCACCTGACAGGTCCTTTGCCACAGAATGCAACTAGAATTTCAGCATGAAATAATCACAGGAGCTGTACTGAATTCTATGATTAATGTTTGCTACAGTAACCAAGGGGATTTGTGTTTCCTTATTTTCAAGGTCAATACGAGCATTTCCAAGCAGATAACCTATCAATCATGTGTGGTACAAGAGTGTCTTCCCTACCAAACACTTGTCTTACTTATTTCTGTCTATTAGGGAGGTTAAATCATCATTTCAAGGTTAACACCTCTTAAAAAAATAGCTCAGCCAAGGATGTTGAGATCAATTAATTGACATTGTGGTTGAGTTCTGTATGTGTCTTTGGATCCTAGGTCATACTTGCTTGCCATAAAACACATCCCACAGGTGTTTGATCATCTATGCTACCCCAAGTACTGAAGCAAAGTAGGAGGCAATTTGAAGATGGAAAATCCAAGAAAGAGATGGAAAATTCAAACAGTTCTCAGAGTCTGACCTTCTGGCCCTGGATCTTAGTTCCTGTGTATTCTGTAACAACAGTTGCCACATGGTTGGGCCTACTTACACCTCAGAAAGCAGCGCTGTGGGTATCATTTCATTGAGTTGGCTAAGTCACGGATGAGGAGGACAAGCCCATGTTACAATTTCATCCACAATTAAATAAACAAACAAATAAAAAAACAGGAGCCTGCTTCCCTTTGATCCACAGTGACTGAAGGGAAGGGTCAAGATCACCTCAGAGAAAGTTGTAAAGTTATTCACTTAGTTCTAGGCCCTTGACTGCAATATAGTACTTTTGTTCACAGTTCTAGAGTGTCTCTCAAAGGCTAACACATTTAGATCCTATCTCAGATTTTTAAAATAGCTTTGAGATATTTCTGGAGCTGAATATTTGAGTTTTAAGTTCATCAGGCTCCCTAAATGCCTGTGTACTGTAGGATAGCACTGGGAATAAAGAACAGGCAGGTGAATACACACTGCTGCATGCAAGATGTAACTGCATGGCACTGTTCAAGGTGAGCGGCATGAGAAGAAGCAAGCCATTTCACAGTGAAGTTGCTATCTCAAAACATCAGGAAAAGATGAAATTAGTCACAAAATGAGGCTGAGAAATCAAATATTTAATTTGAAAAAACAATCCAAATCAGAATAAACCATGCTCCCCAACATACAAAAATTTAAATTTTATATGCCAAATGTATTACAAGTATAAACGATGTACTTGATACATATTTATGAAGCATCACTATTACCTAATGTGAGACAAGACAATAATGACTCATATCTAAAATTGGTCTCCTCTGGTCAATTTTGTCACTTTAATAAAATATGTCTCCCTGATGCACAGATCTTTCATGTAATAAACATTTGCCAAGCACTCTCTCTAGGTCCTGCACTAGGAATACAAATTTAAAAGGCACAGCTCTGCCCATGCTAACTAACCTCAAAATCTTTCAAGATTCCTTTTGCCAAGTTTAGTTTACAGAGAACTTGGGGTGTACACTGATGGTAAGCATTTCCTTAGGCCTTAAAACAATAATTGGAGGGGCTGGCAAGATGGTTCAGTGGTCTAAAGTGCCTGCTTAGGAAAGCTCAGGCAACTGCTGGGACTGCGGTTCAATCCCCGGCATCACATGCTGTGCCAGCCCCGCCACAAGGGTGGGCTGAGCCAGCCACAAAAAAATAAATAAATAAATAAATAAATAAACAGACAAACAAACAAACACAAGCAAACAAATAAATAAATAAAATAAAACAATAATTGGAAAAGCAGGAACAATAGGAAGAGAAGAGGAAAGAGGAGAGGGATGATTCATCAACCTCAGTATTCAGAAAAAAAGAACACATACAATGTTCAAAATATACAGGGAATGTTTAAATTTTTAAAATTTATTACAGAGAAAAACACATGGTTTTGAACTCTCTCCCTTGCTCCAAACTCACTCGTCCCATTGTCTTTGTCACTTCCTGCAGCAGCTTTGGGGTCCTCTTTTGTGAGGGCCTCTACCAGGTAGTATCAAAAATACAGTGAATGCTGCCACTGACTGCAATCCAACAGAAAGTCCAGCTTGTAAAAACATGACACTGTGTCCTCATCCACCTTAGTCACTGGATCTGGCACCGTGTGACTTCTGGCTCATCCCAAGTCAAAATGACCATACAAGGGAAATGGTTTGCATTCATTTAAGACTTTGAGGTATCCAGGACCCTCAGGAATGAAGACTCCAGAGCTGCTTGCAGAAATTAGGATGATGGGATGAGTGTGCTCTAAATGAAGGAGCAGATCTTGAAGTGGGTCAATGACCAAGTTATTTTTGCTGTAATAAATTTTTTTTTGTTTATTTTTTGTGGGACCAGGGATTTAACTCATGACCTGCACTTGCCATGCAAGTGCTTATTCTACTGAGCTATCTCCACAGCCCCTAAAATTTTTTTCATTTAAAGATTCATAGTAGCTTCAATCACCTATAGGATGAATTGGGCACTGGTTTCAGGATCTCTAGGAATCATAGAATCATAGAATTCACATGAAATGGCATAGGATTTGTATAACCTACATATATCCTCCTGTATGTGTGAAGTTACCTACAAGTTGCATGTAATACTGGATATAATATAAAAGCTATGTAAGTAGTAATTACATTGTATTGTAAAGAAACTAAAACAAAGCAGTCAAGTCTGTACACATTCAAGTCATATGAAAGCTTTAAAAATAGTTATAGATGCATATTAATTCATCATGAGTGAGATTTGCTTTGATAGTGCTATGCATGCATACAATGGGCACTGGTCATACCCATTCCCTTTTATAGCTGTGATTCATAGACATCTGCCTATACCCTCCCTAATCCGATAGGTGGAAACTAAATCATTTTTATCTGTGGTTGGTTGAGTCCATGTAAATGAACCTTGCAGATATGAAATATTATAGTTGGAAAGGTAGATAAATTATTTCAAAACAACATGACAAGGGTTAATACTGATTTAAGACTGCCAAGAAAATATGGAAGGATATTTAAGACAACAAGAAGACCTCAGCAAGACTCCTTCAAAGTCATGCATGCTGCTAGAAGAATGCATTCAAGGCCAGCCAAAGTCAAGCAGTGCAATAAACAGTTGTTACATATTGACCAAGTACATATTGAGTTGATTGAGGAAATAAAGACTGATTCATTAGATTGGATGAATAAGAAAAAGAGT
This sequence comes from Capromys pilorides, assembly GCA_004027915.1. Taxonomy (NCBI): domain Eukaryota; kingdom Metazoa; phylum Chordata; class Mammalia; order Rodentia; family Capromyidae; genus Capromys; species Capromys pilorides. The sequence continues at coordinate 3,612 of PVKN010007747.1, forward strand.
GGTAGAATCAAAAGTATCTGACATATGATTTCTGACTTCCAGGCTTTTAACAGTTGGTAGGAGAGAAGAGACAGGTAATAGGACCCCATCGTTCCCCTAGAAGGGATCTAGAAGGAGCTTCTCAATTCCAGTGCTTTACCTGAAACAGAATCCATGCATACACACAGCACAGATGATAAGCACTGGAAAATGAATCTCTAAGCATGAAAATTCTTGAGATAGAAGCTTTGTAATTTCGCAGCTCCATTATACAAGGCCTCAAAGCAATTTCTCTCCTGTTCTCTTGGTTTTCTCTCTGATTCTCAGACACTGGCAAAGCTGTAAGCATATCCTACACAATGCAAGAGGGGCCTACTCCCCACGAAACCTCTCTCTCTCTCTCTGTTTTTCTGCAAAGCAAAATCATCTTCAACATTTCCCAGGAATACTTTCCCTGTGCACTATTGGTCAGGATCACATCACATAGCCTTGCTTAGTTCCCTAGCAGCCTAGGAAGTAAGATGCAGTTTCAGCTTCATGGGGTGGGGGGGCAGTTAATTTGACCATCATGGCAGGTGAAGAATGGTTGTTAGCATGTAAACAGCAGTGTCTGTGACCTGAGATAAAGGAGTCCTACAGAGGAGAGTTAATATGATTTTAACTATAATTATAGTGCTCCTCCATATACTAAGGTGAGCACCAGTTCCTAAATACGAAAAAGAAGTGGTGATTCAGATGTGTTCTGTAAATTCTACCATTTCTTGTGCTTCTCTCCTTAACAAGGGGAGTGGCTTTTTAAAAAGCATTGTATGCTCAGTAAAGCAGTTAATGTTGTTTCTTTTATTCCTTCTACTTTACCCAGAAATCCAAGTCCCCGGGGAAGAGAGGTATATCTAATGAACCGAACAGCTGCTACAAGCTGATTTATGAGACTGACATCTGTCATTTTCTGGGCCTTCACATGGATCCTGGGGTAGCAATAGAGGAAATGGATGCTCACTTGGTCAGGGCCTTGTCTAAAGCCAGGAGCTGAGAGACAGTAAGATGAGGAGTCCATCCTTGTCCTGTCAAACTGGAAAGACCAGTGTTGGGGTGATTTTGTGAGTGTTTGTAAATGTGAGCCCACCAAAAATATACACACACTGCAGGAAAAGAAAAACTCATATACGTATTTTAATACTAAATTTATTGAGACATCATGAGATTAATATAAGTTAACTTTGGCCTCCACAATGATAAGAGGTGCTCCAGGTGGTGGCTGTGAGCCTCTGGATATTTATTAGGACTGTGAACTGCTGTTTGAGCAACCTTGATCACTGAGCTTGCTACACAGGGTTTTCAATTTCTTCTCTAAGAGCTGGCAGAATAGTGAGTTTTCTGTGATACAAGACATCCTCTAAGGAACTCCATATAAGGGTAGCAGCATCTGTTGAAAAAACACCATGCTATTTTTCTTTTTCTCTTTTCTTTCTTTCTTTTTTTTTTTTTGCTATTTTTCTTTTTCTGAAGTGTGCATACATTTTTTGGGGGGAAGCTGTGTTTTCCACATTCCACTTCTGTAAGCATTACTGCTTAAGAAACATCTCAATGCTGACAATAGACAGAAAATGTCTCTTTAGGCCCTTCCTTGCTTATTAATTTTTGCTTCACTTTGTTGAGGACATTTTCATAGTCCAAGAAATTTACAGATTGTGCAGTGACAACCATAAATCATTTTCAGAATGACTAAGAGGACTATAATTCCAAGGGTTTGCCTGAGGTTTGCAAAAACTTTTCATCTGAAAGATTACATAATTTGTTTTGAACCTACACATTCATTATTGATTCGGCAGACACTCTCTGAGAGCCAACCATGCATCATCCTGTGCTCACAGATATTTATAAATGTTGATTTGTGATCAGACTTCAGTGACTCCTTTCTGATCTGCACCATGATGGGCACCAATGGGTTAAGGCAGTAAGCCCAGACTGGCTTTTGCTCTGTGGACTTGTGTTGTTTGTGAAGCATTCTTGAGCTGTTTCAAGGAAAACATAGTATTTTCTGCTCTTTTCCTCAACTCAGAAGCATAATAGCTATGCAGGTAGAGACTGTGTGCTGGGTCTTTATTTGTTTGTTTATTTTGTCTATTTGTTTTGACACACTCCATCCTCTTCTGGATCTGCTCTGTGCCTCTGAAAACTGGGCCTGGCAGGAGACTTATCCAGGGCCATTCCTGGATGGCCCCTCTTCATTTGAAGCACAAAGTGATGTCGCAGGTTAAGGCAGCATTCTTCTCTGTCTATCCTCTCCTGCACGGACACCTCTGGCCTCTCTTTCCCAGTGACTACAGCTTCCCCTGTGGTTTTCTCTTGTTGGGCTCCAACAACACCATTTTGCCTTTGCTCTTTTGGCTGTGGCTGCCAGAATGTTTTCTAGCTTTCCTGGTCTTCGAGTGTCTTAATCTTCCTGGTTTGCTCTCCTAACCTTACTCCTATATCTGAAAGGTCTCCCTGTACTGAAATATCTTTATTTGAACTACCTGGGGAATTTCATGTTCCACTGGGACCCTGGCTAGAGTATGAACACTGATGAAAACTTAGAAATCTAATTTCTTCTTTTATTATTTCACAGGGATAAAAACTTGGATGAAGAACAAGTTTCACATGGCTGACATCACTCATCTCTGAAAAAGATGGGAACCCATTTGCCCATGTGTCTAGGCCATGCTTCTGGTTTTTGCACCCAGAACACCTTGCAGCCTGAGATCCAGTTCTGCTTGGAGTCTGCTCTTCCAAGCACTGGATACCAGCCACGTCTGCTGGCTTCAGAGCCTGTGAGCTGAGGACATGAATGAACTGAGTCATCCCCACAGCGCTTCATTAATTTTAAGGCAATTTAAGATTTCTGAGTCATAGGTTTCAGTCATTTAGATTTTCCCAGCTGGTACTGTACTTGCCCACACACATTTTTCTTCAAAGATTGCATCTGTGTCTAGATGTGCAGTTCTGCCCACTCTGCCTTCAGTTTCTCACTGAGCAAGACATGCAGGACTGTGACATTTCCCTTTGCCACAGGCACTGTAGATTTTGCATGAGGATGTAACAGGATTAACAGTCAGTAGCTTCCTCCAGAGACCTGCACAATTCCAAATTCTATATCCAACGCAGTATTTTACTCAGCCTCCCAAGGAAACTGAGTTATACCATATGGTGACCCCACTCACTAAATAATATTTAGCAACTTGATGACCAAGGGCTGAATCATATCTTGGCCACCTTGGCCAAATATTGTTTTATATAGCAACAGTATTAGTAATATATATGTTGTATTTTTTACACCCGTACTTCCTGCTGCGCCCACTGAAAATTAAGAGCTAGACCTCACTGGAAGTAGAACAGCACAACAAAAGAGTTCTTGCTTATTAACAATCTCCAGTTCAATATTGCACTGCACGTATGACACATTCAGAATGTCTGCCTTTTTTTTTTTTTTTCTTTTCCTCCAGAACAGCTGCTGGGATTGAGCAATAGTCTCCCAGGGTAACGCAGCAGGGAATCCTGGGGCATTTCCCAGACATGGAAAACAAAGGCTTTGTGTCTATGGGGAGAATAGGGCTTGAGCTCTCTCCTTGCTGCCAGAGAGAAGCCCCCATACTCTCAGGAAATGGAGAAGGACATAAACAAGCCTGTGTGCGGGCACTGTCCCATGGCTGGGAAAGCTTGAGGAAGTCACTTCATTCTCTGGTCCTTGGTTCAATTGTTGTACAAAAATCATGAAGCAGATGCAGACTCTTTATAAGCTTCAGTGCAGCATGCAAGTATCAGAGGGGTCAAGTACGAGAAAGCCCTATCCTAGCTGTCTAGGTGAGGTCAAGAATAAATGCAGTCCACACCTGCAATGAACCTACAGGTAGAAAATAGGAAGAGGCAGAGGTAATTGCAGTACAACACAGCGTGGCTAAGACTGAGATGTGCATGTGGGAGTTTCTGCAGGAGCAAGATTTATGGAGCTGATAAAGATATATGTTCCACACCATCAGGAACATGGACATTCATTACTACAGAATGCAGCACATAGCTCAAAGGAGTGAGAAAGAAGGTCAGCTTTGTAGCAATTAAAATATTAGTTATTACCAGAGTAACAATATTTTCTGAAAAATTCAAAAAGGGATCTCTTGAAGAATTTTATGCTACAACAGCAGTACCTCATCTCTCCCCAGTCGCATGACAACCCTTGTGCCCTTCCCCAAGGAAAATCTTCAGCTACAAAAGTTAAACCCAGAGGTTGTAGCTCAATGGTAGAGCACTCAACAAGTGTGTGTGAGGCTTTGGGTTCAATTCCAAGCTCCACTACTCTCTACCCCGCAAAAAGATGGACAGAGAGGAAGATGCGTTGAACCTACTGGAATTAGGAAAGAAAGCCATCTTACTTTATTTCCATGCTCTTTCATATCCCTAAAGAAGTCACTGTGTTTATTCTTGTAGAAATGTTGTTACCTTCCATCTTCTAGCAAAGTCTTCTCTAGCAGCCAGGCTACCATGTATGGTAAATGAAGGGCTGAACAAATTCTTCCTTGGAATACTAAGTTCCAGAGATAGAAGAGACTTGGGCACTATGTCATCTAATTAATGTCTTCATTTTGCAGGTGAAATGATGGAGCCTAGAGAGCTGAAGCAGGTCGACCTTGGGCAACCCAGCAAATCAGTAATAGCACTAATAACAGTCCAGGGCTCTTTGAAGGACTGAAAGAATTCTCAAGCCATTAGGAGAAGACTTTCCCATACTAGTCTATTTCTTAAAAAAGAAGAGAAATGATAGATGTACCGGATGTACCAGATGCACAATGCAATGCTGAATTCAAATTTTTAATGAGGACATGGGCTTCTGAAAGAAGAGAATGCACTGTTTCCTTAGCAGGTCTGTCTCTCTCCATGTGTATTCTGACCCACAAAGCATAGTGTGGCACAGAGAGGAGAGGAAAGTGACTCCCTCGGCCAGAGGGGCCTTGACAAGGAGAATCTGAGATTCTCTCAGCATATGTTTAGTAATGGATGTTTCACCAAATATTACTATGGGAAGATTTTTGGTTCCTTGGGCTAAGGTGTCTTAGAGGCATTGGCTCCTAGAACTTGTAAAACACCTGTGCTGCACTGTTGCAGTTATTCATGGCTGAGTAAAACATTAACACCATGTTAACTGGTATGAAGCAACTACCACTTCATTTTTATTGATTTATTTTTATTAGTCACTATTTACAGTGCATGATATCTATATTGCTTGTGTGGAGCTGGTTTTATGCATGACGCAACTTTTTTCTCTTGGCACCTCATTTTCTTCTCTTCCCTGCCTCCTGCATCTCTTGATTCCACTTCCTTTGGAGAAGAATGTACCTCCCTATTTCCTGTTCTCTCTTATTTTACTCTTTCTTTGTACCTTGACATTCCAATATGAGAGAAATGATATGATATCTAAGCCTTGTGTTTGATTTGCTTCACTTAAAATTATGATTTCAAGGTGTGCCCATTTTCCTATACATGACTCAAGTTTATACTTGGACATTCATCTGTCGGTTAACATATGGGTTGCGTCCAAAATTTAGCTATTATGAGTTGTGTTGCTATAACAATGAGTGTGCATGGATCATCATAAAATAATGTCTTTAATTCTTTGGGGAACAACTGATAGGAATGCAGTTTCTATTTTTATTGCTTTAAGGAATCTCCTCACTGATTTCCATAATGATTGGGCTAGTTTATATTCCTTCCAAAGTGTAGAAGCATTCCTTAAATCCATCACTCCATGATTTCTGTGGTGTTCATGCTATCTGAAGGGATGGGGAGAGCTCTATTCACATATGCCCACAGCCCATCAGTGTTGTATGGCATGCCAGCTCCCTGCATCTTCTCAGGGCTGTTCTCTAGTTTTCTCCAGTAAATGAGCTGGTTGACCTGACTGGAGCCCTAGGCTCTGAGAGACAAAGGCAGAAGTTCTCAATCTTCCAAAGCTGGATCTGGAGTGGGCCGTGTGTCTCCCCTACCCTCTCTGCTGGTTGAAGTGGCCTCAGACCACTTCACAGATGAGGAAGAGGAGATTAGAACCTCCTGGTGGGAAGAGTCAAACATTCGTGGCCATCTTCAAGTTTCACGTTTTTTTTTTTTTCACCTGTGAGTCACATCGTGTGTGTGAGAGACAATCTTGTGAGAATGGGATAGGAGAAAGCACACATCTCAGAGAAATAAACAGTGTAGCGTGAGCGAAGAGTCTGACTTGATACCCTGAGTTCATACAGGATCCACTCTTCCATGCCCCACACCCCAGCAATGCATGGCACCTAGAAGATGACCCAGCAATGGCACTGAGCCAACTATCATGAGCTTGCCACGCCGTTGTATAAATGAATTTCTTCAACTGAATCTTCCAGGGAAGGTGCCAGGGGAATCTTATTGCAAAACTAGCCATTTTTGGGGTTGACAAAGAGAACATTCAATTAAGGAGATTTCCAGAACACAATGGAATCGTTTGAGTTGTGAAATGCAGACTTAAAAAGTAATCCTGTGGAAATATCCAACAAGCATTTAGAGTTAGATGCAGCCTCTTTTCCCAAGCACAGACCTAGGGACCTTGCGAGACACAGAGGAGCAACATATTGACCATACCCCAGTCTCTTTGCTTCAGTACAAAGGCCAGGATCTGGATGACATCTCTGATAACTTGATTCACGTCACAAACAATGACAGAAATTTCATGCACCCTTCCCCACCCTAAGCACTGAAGACATAGAGGGAAAGCCAGACTCTGGGGCTCACCAGGTTCTTTGTCTTCATATCAGAGCAAACTGCCCATTCCTGGAATCCAGGTGATGCACAGTTATGGCATAGACAAGGGGTAGACAAGATGGCAAAGGCAGCATATTCATATTGCCAATCATGGAGCCTGGATGCTAGGGGCAGAAACCCATGAAGAATATTCTTGATTTATTAACTCTTCTGGTGTCAGCAAGGGTTTTTAGCTTCCTCTTTTTCTTGTTGAACATAATAATCTCCACTCTAACATTCTATAGAATGCTATACTATATATTTGCCATTCTGTAGAATGGGCCTCAGTGGTCACTGCCTCCTGGTCCTCACACCCTCTGTAGTCCTCTCCTGTTGCCTTTGGGATGGCCTGGTAGCTGGTTTCTCAGGTGGAGAAACTGGCAAATGTGCTGTGGGATATGAGGACCAACATGAGATAACCAAAGCCTGTGACTTCCCCTGGACTTCTACTTGTGACTGGAGTGAAAGGTGAGTGGCCCTCCAGAAATGAGAGCCTCACTGCAACACGCTTTGGGGATCTGCATCCTGCCACCAGTGTGTGGGTAACCTTGCAGAGGCTCCATTCCCCTGTGAGCCTTCAGAAGAACCCACGGACCTGACATACATTTGTGAGCAGTGCCAATCAGAGGGCTCAGCTAAGCAAACCCATACCTGGGTTCCCGACCTACAAAGATAAGGCATCTGAGTTGTATTAATGCTGCATGTTGGGAGTTAATTGGTTATACAGCAATAGACAACTAGTTCAATTGTATAAACGATGCATGAAACTGTAACTAGCTCAGCTGCTACTGTGGTGCACTTTGCACTACTCCATGTGTTTTCTGGGCCATAAGAATCCTTTATCCAGAGCTGAGGGGGATTTGGAGAGGGGAATTAAGACCTAGTGCTTTATAGCAGCCATCAGATGTCCCGTGTTCTGGCTGCAGCCTCAGCCTATCTGACTGCTGTTTTTTACTCCTGGAGCTGGATTTTTCCTCCCTCCAGAACTAGCACAGGACCCACCTCCTGTACACACTCTGCTTCTGTGACCTGTGGAAAAGCCAACCAGAATTCAAGTCCAGGTCAAATATGTTCTGCATTTATTCTCTGCTAAAGAGTATTCTAGGGACTATTAAGGCAAATCCTCTGTCTTTTGTTATTTTGAATTTTTTCACAGTAGTTTCTCCAGTAGACTTTATGTGAAGATTACTTCATGTGAATCTATGTGCCTCAACTCTATCCCTAACTCTAAAGACAAGGATAGAATCAGTCCTTAGCAACAGTCCCTGGGGTGATAATATCCAGTATGGACTGGCCTGTGTTGCTCTATACATTCAGATGTGAAAGGCCTCCTGCCCAACAGGGGCCTGCAAGGAGGGAAACAACATTAACAAAGGTCCTAACAGTGGCCCTCGTCCAATAGAACTCTTTTGTTTGTTACAAGGACAGAAGAAACATCAGACTTGCCAAAGCACAGAGATAGGACCATGCACAGGTGGCGAGATAATGACACCTACAAGCTTAGCACAGAGTCCTCAGGAGAGGCTAAGCCTGTGACACTCTGATCTCAGACTTCCAGCCTCCAGATCTGGGAGAAAACAAATTCCTCTTGTTGAAGGCACCAGCCTGTGTATTTTCTCACGCTACCTTGAGCTGACTCACTCACTGTGGTTTGATGGGGAGTGTAGTCTGAGTGGATTGGCGTTGGTAGAGAAAGGTCACAGACAGTGGATTTGGGCTCTTCTGAGTATGAGCTCTATCTCAGCTCTGCACTGAGCAAACAAGGGGCATTCCAATTGAACCCCAGGCCATCTTTTCAAAAACGGGGTGTATTTTTCCTATAGTTTTTATCATTACTATAAGAAAAAGTGAGGTCATGTTTAGAAAATATTTTCCACATACTAAACACACACACACACACACACACACACACACACACACACACACACATACCCCTACATACACACACATGTACAATAGTGATATGTAGTACTATTTTCCTACTTTTCTTCCCTCCATGGGAGAAGATCAGGATGGGATGCAGAGCCAGGCTCATCCTGTGGAACTTGAGATAAAAGCAATCATGGTAGCACTTATGTGTTCTTTAAAATCTGAATATGTTTGCCATTATGGTTAATTTTTATTTTTTAAAATATTGCATCAAATTTTACTAGTCCCGGTTACTGATTTTGGGAGGCACTCTGTTATTTGTGCATGAGATATACCCTCTACTCTTTAAACCTGTCTTTAATTCCTGGGTACCTAACTAATAAAAGAATCGAAGGTACAATAGATGCTGTGACAGGGAAAGAAATTGTTCAATAGAAAGTAAAAACTGGAATGAGGAAAAAGACAAATGAAAGAAGGGGAAAAAAAGAAGAAAGTTTGGTGGAAGATGTCTCTCAATCTAGCACCCTGGGAAGATGAGGCAGGAGAATTCCAAATTTGAGGCCAGTTTTAGTAACTTTATGACCTAGCAAGGTCCCTTCTCAAAATATAGAACCAAAAGAGAGGAGATTACTCAGTGCGAAGGCTGGGGATTCAACCCCTAGAACTACCAAAGAAACAAAAGAAAAGAGAAAAAAAGAAAAAGAAAGCTTGCTTTAGTTTGAATAAGTAGCTATTGAGCAGGATTCCTACTGGATAGCTCAAATTCAAGAGTGTCCCTGAATCCCGAGTTCTAGTTAGCTGTGTATGTAACACTTCTGTCTGCAATGCAGAATAATCTCCTGTTATTTGGGATTTGGGACTTTTTACAGGCCTTATGGATAAACTTTTCTTTCAATCTGAAAAGACCCACTAATGTGCCCTGGCAGGTGAGAGATATGCTAAGTAAAGGGATCACATTCTGCAATGTGATCTTTGGCCAGTTTTACCAGAGCTTTGCAAGTATTTCCCTGAGGAACACGGACTTTGTAGGAAGGATGGATCAGCAACTTGGTCTACCCTGCAGATTGCGGGGTTTATAACACATGCACCAGACAGATCTAGCTTGGAATCCCAGACACCCCTCTTTCTAACACACCTACAGCGGCACATGGAGGTTCAGTCTGTCCCTACCAGGCTAGGAGCAGCTAGAGGGAACATATAGCTTCATTGCTTTCCCTTCTTCAGCTTCAGTGAGGAGAAAGAGGAAAAAGAGATAAAGGGAGAAGTTGGAAGAAAAAATGGAGGAAGAGAAATTCATAGTAGAAGTGACATGTCTTAGTCACTTTCCATGAAAGACCCAATGGCCACCACTTAAAAGAGGATCATGGTTTTAGTGTGTTCACCCATGGCTGTCTGTGCTGCAAAGCAGGAGCAGTATGGTGGCAAGGCCAGAGCAGGAGACAGTTGCTCAGCCTGCTGTAGCCAGGAAGCAGACAGAGAAGAGAGAAACCAAAGACAGGAACCTTCTAGGTCGCTCTCCCAGAGGCTTACCCCCAGGCAGGTCGTCCCTTCCTGCAGCAAGTCAGCTGTAGCACCTCTGCGATCTTATCCCCTTCCGAACATTTCTGGGGGTGTGGAATTTCAGATCTAAGCCTTGACATACTAGCAGCACTAGTGATAAGAATTAGCAGGCACTACTACCAAAGCACTAGAGTTTACCTACATGGCATCTAATCTTCCCCACCACCTTAGGAAATGTGCATTGGCATTACGCCATTCTAAGGAAAAAGATACCAACGTGTAATATTGTTGTGTAGTGCCTAAGTTTGCAGAGTGCTTGACTTCACAGGAAGAATTCAGTACATTTCTTAAGTGATGGTTGGTTGACTTTTGCACTGAACTTGCTTCTAGCTGTGGTTTCTCTAGGGCCTATCGGGCATTAAACCTTGGAATTATTGAGTGAGTGCACTATTGAGAAAATGGTTTATTTCCAGGAATCAAAGTCCTTCATAAGCCACATTTGTAAGGAAGCTATTTTATTGAATGATATGAAATTTCATGTTGTCTGAAGTATCACAAAGATACTTAGATGATATGTTTTTAATTGCTCAAAGTAAAAAGCATTCTAATATTATGAATTAAGCTGTTTACCCTTCTGTATTTTACTAGCCACAAAACAGGTGTAAATATTTGTACATTTGGGTGGGGATTGTGTCAAATGGATCTCACTTCGCTTGTTGCTGATTTCTTTTTTTTCCCGCAGTACCAGGGATTGAACTCAGCACCTTGCACTTGCCAGGCAAGCGCTTATTCTACTGAGCTATCTCCCCGGTCCTTTGTTGCTGATTCCTTCTGTAGTCTTGGGTAGATGGCTTCAGGTAGTGCTGAGTCTGAGCTATTTATCCTGCACTGTAAGCCCACCAGGTGATCTAGCATTCTACTGGGAAACTACTAGTCTGCTGATATCACCCTTTTGACCAGACGTCCTTCCCTGTTTTGTAATTATTAGTGCTGTATTAAAAGAAAACTATGCGAAGTACCTAGATTCATGACATTGTCCTATATTTAGATGGCACTGGGATATAGAAGGCATTAAGAAGAGGACTAAAGAGGCAAAGGATGGAGGACCAGGATGAGGGGGAATGGAGTGGCCAGGAAGAGTCATGGATTGCTGAAAAGATATGAGGTGGTGCATAAACATAGTGGGTTTGCATTCATGGTCTCGAAGCTCACTGGGTGGCCAGTCTCTTCCACTTAGGCTGAGGCTAACAAAGAAATTTACTATCGGGCTTTGCTGTGGAGGTCAATACAACAAAATACATGGGTGCTTTGTAAATCAGTAAGCCTGGCACACTTACTCATTCTTATAAACAATAATCTAAGATCTCAGGAGCTGTCCAAAGCCAAGATGGTAATGAGCTCAGCTGGAACCCAAATGGAATGGAAGTGTAATTCATCATTATTCCAACACTGGTCTACCAGGAACTTGCCTATCTTTTCCCATGCTGAGAACTGGTTTGTAAAATCCAAAAAGAACCTGCAGTGATCATGTGATTCGGCCTATTCTCTCTGTAAGGATGATGTTGTCTCCACTCCGCCTAGGTACATCAGGAAGCGAAGTGCTATTAAGCCTTCAAAACCTGGCAAACAGAGAGGCAGTCTGGAACCAAGAGCATCTATCCTCTGATATCTGTGGCCAGGTGTGGACACGTAGATTTACCAGAACACCCTCCACGTAAACTTTTAATGTAACCAAGCTCTGTGGAAAATATGTAAATTGCAGCACTTCCTGGCCCTGCTTGTTTATTCTACCTGTTCCTGCTGTCCCTATTGGCTGCTCAGGAATCTTCACCAGGATAGCAGACAGCTTGCAGTGCCCTGAAAATCTAATGTGTTTGGTTTGTTTCCTACCTTTTTCTCCTTGATGGAGACCAACTATTTCATCTTGGGCATTTCTTCTTTATGCACGGAACTTTTCCAGTGGGTCATTTATCATATAAACAAATAAATACAGAAAAATTTAAAGAAAATGCATACTTTGTCTATATACAGTGAAGCAAAAATTTATACAAACAAAAAAATCATCATTTGAAAAGTACTAGTACTACTTTAGACAGCTAAGAAAGATGACAATTAATATGACATCCAGCTCAGAAGATGAGAACATATCAAAATTGTGGTTGGAGATGAATCTGAAGCCAGCCTCGAGATGGAGACAAAATTGCCGGGCCTATTAGCCTCCTAGAGGTCAACAGCAGCCCGAGGTTGTATGTCATTAGCACTACCTGCTCTGCATCCTGAAGGTGCTGGATGGATAGGTGGGTGGGCAGAACATCTGCACCCATCCCTTTGCAAGGGTGCCTATGTTCTTTCCATGCCCCTTGCTGTGTGACTCCTGTCCCTATTGGACTGTATTTGTAATCCTATAGGTTCACTGTAGTCTGGCCTACCCTGTGCCCACATTATGACTTTGCTGTATAAAATTCCTCTGGTATTGATCCTTGGTGGGTACCCACTTGGGACCTCCTGGAAGACCAGGAGCTATTCTCCTTATTTTAAACAAAACTCTCCAAGCCTCCTCCCTTGGGTATTGACTTGATTCCTCCACAATTCGAGACCAGCAGCTCAGCAAATGTGGTATCTAACAGATTGAGAGGTGTTTTTGTTTTCTCAGAATACTGCCAGAAATCACCCTGTAAATTAGAAGCTCTTTACTGACTATGAGCTGTTTGAAAAAAATAAAACTGAAAATGTGAAAGGAAATCACCGTTATGAGGGCAGTTCAAACCAAAGACTTAGTCAATTCTAGAAAATATGATGATATGAATGGTATAGAGTGAGAAAAATATACGGTTTCAGAATAAATTAACTCCCCTGTCTCCTATCTATCCAGAACAGACTCTACAGACACAAAGACGCACATACACAGGCGCAGATACACACACACACACACACACACACACACACACACACACACACACAGAGATGCAACTTCCAGGAGCCCTAAGTAATGTGCTACCATGAAATAAATTAATTCATCTCTCTGGACTCTAGGTCTTTCATCTAAAGTGGGGGCAATAATTTGAAGTATTCAATAAAAACCAAAGAGGAAGATGTGGGTGGTCTGAAAAGCACTGAAGAGATGTAATTGAAATACAGCTATGACTAAAGGTAGAAAAGATATTTAAAGTAATGGAGCCATCTGACATGGAGCAAATGTAGTCCATATGGCCTGCAGCAAGTCACAGGCCTGGCTAATCACTGCCTGAAATGCATCTTCACCTTTTAACTATGGGCAATGCATGGGATCATCATCAACCCAGCCGTATGAGTCCCCAGAGGCTGCAGTTATGATGGTGGGCATACCCTTCCCTGACCTCTTCAATGTTCTTTACACAAATGTGGCCAGGAATGTACTCCATGCAATCAAGCATAAACACCTGAGATGGTGGAATGTTCCAGGAAGGCAATAAGGGGATACAAAACAGGATGCAAATTGAAGCGAAGCCTAAGGTAGGGTGAGTGTAGACCTCATGTAGATCAGAGGGCCTCAGGGAAATGATCGAGCAGGATGGCAGGAGGGTGTCCTGATTTGCTTTCCCACACATTAGTAAGTTAAATCAGGCTTGAAGCAGTAGAAGCTCTTGTCTCCTTAGCTATCTTCACGTATAATAATCTATAGATTTCATCACCAGGAGTATCTAGATTGTAACTCAAGCCTATAACTACTAATCTGTTCATCACTGCACAAGTGCTCACATGCCTTCTTAATTTCAAACATTCCATTGGAAACACAAGACAGAGGCAAAACCTAGAATCAAGGGGATATGGTCAGGTGAAGGGAAGGTGGCAGGAATATGGGGGAGAATGGAGCTACCACGCGCGGAGGTGGCTGTGAACACAGAGCAGTTCTGGGACAGGGAGCACCCAATGGGCAGGTAACTGGGAAGAGCAAGATGAAGTTGTTGGGAAATGCTTGAATTTCAGCCAATGAAGTATAAGATCCACGTATGTTCGGCTGCTGTGGTCTGTGTATCACTCCACATCCCAGAATTCACATGCAGAAACTCTAATTCAGTCTGAGAGTAGGGCCTTTGGGAGTAGTTAGATTATGAGGGAAGAACCCTTGTAAACAAGATTAGTCACTGAGAGACATTTACCTTCTGTCCAGTGTCAAGGTGCCAGTGGGAGCCCAGAACTCAAGACTCTCACACCATGCCCCATCTTGGGCCTTAATCTTAGACTTCTCAGGTTCCAGAACTGTAAGAAATGAATTTGTGCCTGTGAGTCTCCCAACATAGGAGGTCTTATGTCAGCAACCCAGATGGGCTCAGAATTGCTCAGTTTGTACCATGGGCTAAGGTATCATCCACAGAGATCTCCTCAGACGGACCATTAACAAAACATCCACTCGGCTGGTCTTCACTACTACACATCCTGGAAGTTTGTCAGTTTTTTGATCTCAGAAATGATTTGTTCTAAGTGTTATCACAGGCATACATCTTTACTCCTGGTATATATTACTTTTAAAGTGAGAAAGTGATCTTAGGTGCCTTACTCAAAGAACATTTATTTGCTCAAGGAACATAGCGCTATGCTTAGGGTTTCACATACAGCAAATACTCACTGTGTTTGCTGAATCAATCAACTAGGGGCCATAAGGGGAATGGAGAAGTAGTTAAATGTATCTCATGATTGAGAAAGTTCCAGAAGACATGCATAACAGACCAGTGACCTTAGACAACTGGACTTGATGGTTTTACTGGGGAGTAGATTGATTAAAGTGGATCCTTAAAAATTACATTCATTATTTTAATTGCCACGTGTTTTATCATAGGTACATATTGTATATAACCATTCATGTAACTATATATTTAACAACTCCCACATGTCTTATTATTGCTATAAACATTTTACCTAGTATTATTATTTTTATTATACCATGTTGTATTGCTTTCTGTGGATGTATTCCAACATTAGTAATAGTGACAACTTAGTTTCTGTTACATTCAGGACATTGTGCTAGCTGCTTTAAACACATCCCCCACAATTTTCATGCAATAGAAAAATTCAGATTATAATTCTGTTTTATAGATTAAGATGCTCTAAATTCATCCAACATTACTATTCTTCCAACATTGTTGTTGTTGTTTGTTTTCCAACATTGAAAAGTAAATAAATGCTTTGCATGCCATAATTTTTAAAATTGCTTTCCAAAGTGATTCTAAGGCTTTATCCCTTGAATGACTGAGTTAGCCGGCATAACAAATGGTCAGTTTCTCAGATGCAATATAAATTATTTCATTTATCCTGCACTACAATAACACCTTGAATGTGATCAGAAAATACAAAATTTAGGGCCAGTGAGATAGCTCAGTGTTCTAACCAAGGGGACTACAGTTTGATCCCTGGCACCACATGCTGCACCAGTCCTGCCCTCACAGTGGGCTGAGTTCCCCCCCCCCACCCCCCGCAAGAAATAAGCTATGGATTTGGCCTTTCTTTCTTTCTTTCTTTCTTTCTTTCTTTCTTTCTTTCTTTCTTCCTTTCTTTTTCTTGTATTTTAGGGAAGGGTCCTCAGGGTGTTCAGGATCTCACTACTAGAGTGTACTTGTAGTGATCTGCCTATTTATAGCCTCCCAAGAGCTGGGGGAGGCGTGTGCCATCAAGCCCCATCTCAGTTGCCATCTCAGTGTGCCTCAGGAGCAGGGCCGGCACAGCACGCCTATGGATTGAATACCGGCCCCTGTGCCAACTTGCAGGGGCTTTAATCCACTGAGTTATTTGGCTGAAATTTGGCCTTCATGAAGGGGCAAGACAACAGCCACTGAATGAATTCATGAGAGGTAATAAGTCCACTATGAATGACAGGTGTCATCTGTGCTTTGCACTCACTGTGTGCTCATGCCTGATTGTTTTGTTCAAGTGAGGGGCTGTTCTTTCCTTGGACATTTTGTGTTATTAACTCTATACTAGCAAGTTTTTTTTTTGTTGTTGTTGTTTGATTGCTTGTTTGTTTTCTGTTGTTTTTTAAACTGGGAATTAACTCAAGATTTTGTGCTTGGCCAGCCAAATAGCTCAGCAGATTAAAGCCCCTGCAAGCAGGCACAGAGGCGTGGGGATGCCTGCTGGCCCTGCCCCCGAGACATGCCTAGATGGCAATTGAGACTGGGCGAGGTGGCTCAGGCCTGTAATCCCAGCTCTTGGGAGGCTGTAAAGCTGTAAACAGGTGGATCACTACAAGTCCGATCTAGTAGTGAGACCCTGAACACCCTGTAGACCCTCACCCCCTAAAACAAAGACGTTGTGCTTGCCAGTCAGGCTCCTGCACAAATGAACCCTACCAGCAGTGTCTTCCCAAATCCCCAATTCGACTCCTATAACTTCTCAATTTAACATCAGTATAAGCTCTTCTTCTTCACCTTGAAGATCACAGTCTTCAGCTATATCCATTAGCTCCACCTGCCCCTTTCCAACCCAATCCCAATCCAATTTGCCAGCCACATCCTGACCAGGGCAACCCAGTAATCAATGCTAAAATATGGTGAGTTCTTAGACTTCTCAGGACATCCCACTCATTTGTTTTTGCACATTCCTTGCTGCCTGAAATGCCAACATCCATCTCTCATGCATTTCATTTTGTGACTCAGAACTATTTCAGAGTCTACAAAGAAAAGAAATACATCTTTCAAATTGTGTCTCCATATCCAGGGTCTGGCACATAGTAGGTTTCAATAAATATTTGCTCTGGATTAATTCAGAATTGGGAAAAAAAAAAAAAAACCCTGCATTTTCTGGGAAAACTCTCTTGAAGTCCAGGAAAAGTTGCTCCCCTCTATGTGCTCCCTGGAGAACCTGATATTGTGCCACACAGTTGCATAATGAAAATGAAATTGTTTCCCAGTCTTTCTCTAAGGCTAGATTCTGAGGCCTTGGGTGGCACACGCCGAGTCTTCCTCATGTTTGGGTGGGTAACACTGAGCACAGGGAGTAGTTTAGAGTGAGCTTGCACAGATTTCCTGGAACAGCAACTACACTTCTCAAATCCTCGCAAGATGTGAATAGGACTGCAGTATGCTTCTCATTTTACAGATGAATAAACAGGGACCCAGGCAGATGAAGGAAAATATGTCTTGACTGAATCACCACATTTGAAATCAGAGGCCAGGGCTGGACAGCTGATCTCCCAAAGCCCAAGGAGAACCCAGACTGTTGGTGGCCACCCACAGAGGAGAACAGGCCCTATGCTTTTGAGACCCATCTGGAGAACTTGCCCCCTGAGGGTGCTTCTGATTTTGGCCTCTGCTTCCTGGGGTAAAACTGGATCAAAGGACCCTGGCTCTGTCAGTGGTTGGAGTGACAGTCTAAGAGAATCAATGGATCCCCTGAAGATCAATCATTCTGCCGAAGACTGGAGCAGGAAGAGATATGTACCTTCTTTTAAAACCTCTAGGGCAGTCTCCGGTATCAGCAGCTTCCTCTCATCTCCAGCCGGGAACTCCCAGTGCCTAGGGTGACTGTTGTCCTGGGTGGGCACAATTAGAAGCAATTCTCTTTTCATTCAAAAACAAACTGTTGCAGCAGACAATGAACGCTAAGCCTGGCCCCACTGGAAGCCCAGAGGCCCAAGTCCAAGACCTCACAGCTCCCAAGGTCCCCTTGACAACCGGTTTCCAGGTCTGACCCCTTCCCCTTCTTGCTTCTCTTAAAAGTTGTTTGCCTTTGACTCATTTGCATTTCATTCTCGGGGTGCACTAGGGAAGGCACTTAGTGTGTGACTTCAGGTCCGTCCTACCCAGTGTTTCTGCAGTTAAGACTCCAGGAAGGTGCCCCAAGGCTAAAAACCACTGGGAGGGAAACTGCAACCTTTCATCCAAGCTCTGGGTGCATGTGCTAGGGGAAGAGGAGACTCGGGCGACCCTGGAGGGTCCCACAGCTCCTCTCCAGAGGTGAGGGTGCAGAGGTGGGTCTCACTCCTTCTCTGAGCCCTCTGGACACTGCCCTCAAAGATAGAAATGCTGATTCAAATAGGTGGGAAGACAAAAGTGGGAGCTGGGGCCGAGGACACAAACAGGTGACTCCAGCACAACCTACAGTAGATTCCTATTTAAAGGGAAAGCGCCGAAAAGAGTCGAGGACCCTGAACCTGAGGAACCACCGACTCAGGTGCACGGCAGCTTGGCCACACGCACTCTTGTTCTGCAGACCTGAACTGGGCCGCGCAGCATCGACGTTGGGGCCCTGGGGTGAGGCGCCGGGTGCAGGCCCCAGCGAAAGGCTCAGGAGCGAGAACTAGGTCCTCAGGAACCAGCAGAGCTGAAGCCATCTGGCTGCTTGGGGACACGTGCGTCGCCGCCCAGGAGCTCCAGCCCGGCTGTCGGCTGTCTCAGCGTGCTCGGGCGCGGAAGGATACTGCACTTTGTTTATCTCGCCTGCCGGGACAAGGCTAGCAAAGAAGTCGGGGGGGGGGGGGGGGGGGGGGGGGGGGGGGGGGGGGGGGGGGGGGGGGGTGTAAAGGAAGAGTGAGAAACTGCGCCAGCGCCCCCAGCCGGCTCCACGGCACTGGCCGCCCGTTGGCGATTGACGGGAGCGCAGCACAATGAGGTTGCAAAGAGTCGGGGTGGGGCGGGGTCGGTTTGGGGAGGAGCCAGTGCCGGCGCGCCGGGGGCGGGGCCCAGGCCGGGAGTCAGCCACGACTTTGAATGGGGAGCCGCGCGCGCGCACTCCGGCGCGCACCCGGCCGGCTCGCGGCGAGGTCCCCAGCCACGTAAGTGACTATTAATATCGCGGGTCCGGGATGCGGGTGTGCAGAGCGCCGGGCTGGGCCTCGGCACCGTCGGCCACCCGCTTTGATTTTTAGGCACAGCCCTCGCATATTGCTGGGTGACAAGGAAGAAAGAAGAAAAAAAAAAAAAAGAAAAAAAGAAAAGACACTAAGCCATCAATTTTCTCCAAAAAGAGACTCCCCAAAAAAGAAAAAAAGAAAAGAAAAGCTAGCCGCGCCGCCGGCCAGTGTGGGTCCGGGGTACAAAAGGAAGACGGACAGAGTGTTTGCAAATTACTTCAAAGAGAGACTCCAATTCTGCAGCGGAAGGCGCAGCGAGTCTGCAGCGCGCCGGGGCGCATCCTTTCCCGGGCTTCCCAGGCGCCGGAGCTTGGTCGGCCTGGAAGGTGAAGCGCAGATTCCGGCTCTGCGCCCCAGAAGAGGACGGAGCTGACCTCGCTGCGCTGCCTGCGCTGACCCCGCTGTCTCCGTCCCCCTTGCGTCCGGCGAGCCGCTCCTGCCCAGTCTGCTGAGATCTTTTGTTGGTAGATCGGACCGCTACAAGTTAAATGCTCCTTTGCTATTTTTCTTTCTATGTGTTTGTTTCATGATTTTGTTCTTTTTCTTTTTCTTTCTTGCTTTCTTTTTTTTTTTTTTTTTTGAGGTCCCCGGCAATCTCGGAAAAGCCTCAGACGCCACCTACAGTTGAATCGTAGGTAACTGCTCTCTCCCGCAGCGGTCACCCCTCCCTTCCACGCCCCCCACCCTTTCCACCCAAAAAAGGGGGTGCAGCGCGGATTTGGGCTGCCTTGCTTCGCGAGAGCCGGTTGACCCGTGCTAATTTCCTTTCCTTTCTTTCTTTTTTTTTTCTGTTTTGATTTTCTTTTTTGTTTGGTTTCTAACGCGTGCAGACTGAGCTACTACCGTGCGCGCTTGGAAAATTGCACAAAACTCCTAGGGATCCTCTGCGCTCCGGAAAAGCTCCCGGGGATCGCTTCGGGGAACCTGGCTCAGCAGCTCCGCACCTTATTTGACACCTAGATCTACGTTGGAAAACAGAGGGAGAAACTAAGAGCGCGGCGATTCTGCACATTTTGGATAACAAAAGGACCCGAGTTGGCTGCGCACGGAGCACCCCCGGGAGCCGGGCGGAGCAGATTGGGTGCCGGCGGCGCCCACGGGGGCTCCTGACTCCTTCCCCGAGTGGCCCTTGGCCTGTGCCCTCTCTCGTCCCCTCCTAACACCGATATCCAGGAGGAGACCTGCAGCCTGCATAGCTCGCCCGGACTCCTTTCTCCAGCCGGGTGTGCGTGCGTGCGTGTGTGTGTGTGTGTGTGTGTGTGTGTGTGTACGTGCGCGCGCGCGTGTGTGTTGGTCGTGTGCGATCCTCACACCCATGAACATACACAGGTCCACCCCCATCACAATAGCGAGATATGGGCGATCGCGGAACAAAACCCAAGATTTCGAAGAGTTGTCGTCTATAAGGTCCGCTGAACCCAGCCCGAGTTTCAGCCCGAACCTTGGCTCCCCAAGCCCTCCTGAGACTCCGAACTTGTCGCATTGCGTGTCTTCCATTGGGAAGTACTTGCTGTTGGAACCTCTGGAGGGGGACCACGTTTTCCGTGCTGTGCATCTGCACAGCGGAGAGGAGCTGGTGTGCAAGGTGAGGACCCCACGCCCACACCCACAACCCAGAGGCTGTGGGGCGCCGAGGAGAGGCTGCTTTCTGTCCTCCGCAGAAAGAGCCCCCGCGCTTTGGAAGAGGCTGGGTCTTCAGACCCCGGCGTCTGGGGCAGGTCTCGCCTGGACTGGCTGAGTGGGTGTGTTTATTTTCCACGTCTTATGTGGGGCGAGCAGCGAAGTTTGCAAGCTTCTTAGACAATGGGGCTGGCTGCAGCGGGGGCGTCTTGGGGATGGCCCGGCGCGCGGGGACGCGGACACGCGTGCTCTGCGGGACAGAGCAGCTGGGGGCGCGCGGCCGAATGTACCACCCATGGAAGGCTCCTCGACATGTAGATACCCTCCCCTTCCCAGCAAAGCAGGAGATTCCCTGGTGCTTTGAGTACCGCAGGACTGGGTCCCTTTTGCAGCCTTTGTTAGCGGTGTGCAGGTGTTGAACCTTTGTCCCTAAGATTGCTCCAAAAGAGACTCTTGGAGGGGTCTCTGCTGGCTGAGCACAGGGCTGCAGTTGGGAAAGAATTTCCCCTCCCTCCCTTTCTCCCTCCCTCCCTCCCTTCTTTCCTTCCCTCCCTTCCTTCCTTCCTTCCTTCCTTCCTTTTCTCCTCTTGCTCTCCTTTCTCAAGCTTTCTCTGTCTTTTCTTCCAGCCAGGGCTCTTCTGCAAAGAAGGGCTGGATGGAAATCAGGGCACCTTTCGGTGACCATAGAACATTTTGGGTCTTCTTCCCTCTGGGTTCCCTTGTCTGCCGCCTAGATTTATTCCAGCTCCTCCCCCTCCTTCTTTCACGCGCACCTTAGAGACCAGCATTTCTTTGGGACCCCCGGAATTGCACACTAATACCGAGGTGAACACTTGGGTTTCTTGTCTGTGATCCTGAACAGGGACTGACTTGTGTCTCTGTGTCTTTGTGTGTATTCCGATGGCATCAGACAAGGGGATGAAGAGGATGGTTTTTAAAAACGGTTAAACAGGAAAACACCCCCTGGAACTCGATGTAGACCAGCAATTAATAGGCACTTAATTTTAAATTTGCTCACTGTTGTAGCCTTTTGGGTCTTGAGGGTATCCTTGGGTGTCTTGAGGACTCAGGCTAACCTTCAAGTGAATGGCCCTCCCATTTCTCCATTAATCACAGAAGGCTTTGTGGAATAGCGTTATATTTCATGCTGCCCTGGAGTGTGTCACTGCAAAAAGAAAATAGTACTCGTGGGGATTTCGAATCATTTTTGTGATTGTTCCTTGCAGACCATAGGGAAAAAGAGACGTCAAACTCTGGTCCTTGCTGGTTGTATTTGGTATTTGGCATCTTTTCCACCTCAGTGAGCATCAGAACAGCTGTGCCCAGGGAGGGAAATTCAGTGGGCGATGCAGAGTCGAAGAGATCCTCAGAAGTCCTGCAAAGGCTGCACAATGGGGTGCTCGACCCTTCAAATGAATGAATTCTGCGGGGCTGCCACTGTCTCACGATATATGCACATTCACCCAGCGCGGAGCGTTTTCTCTCCTCTTTTGCTCAAGCTAAGTAGCACACACAGCGTTTTAGTATTTTTCAAAGGCTAGAGGTGCTTTTAAGTGGAGACTGCAATGCAAGCCTGCGGGAGCATCTTGCTGTTATTTCTTTGTTTAAAATCAGAGCTGACTTCAGCCCCTGCTTTCTTTTTCTGCCTTCAGATCCTTCAAGACATCTTTCACTGCAGGCTGACCTTAACGTGGCATTTGCAGGCTTGCTCTCTGGCCTAAAACTACACTTCATCTGCCGGTTTAGTTATTGCAAAGATTGAATCAGCCCCTTGCCAATTATAGTGTGGCTGCAAGTGAATTTAAGTGCAGTATCATTGTTCTGCTTGACAGAGGTCACCCCTGCAAGACACAGCAGCTTCTGTTTTTCCTGCCTCGTTACTGGAGATGCCGTGGGTGACTTCTACAGTGGTGACTGTGTATATCCTAGGAA
>PVKN010007748.1:0-26125 GCA_004027915.1 Capromys pilorides
TCCCCTTCTCCTCCTTCTTATTTTTCTTCTTCTGTGACTATGGTGTTGTCATCATTTGGTTTACTTTCTTTAACCTATGTATGTTTAAGTTAAGTATGAAATTAAAAGAGAAGATACAATTCGGAGCATGAAAAATGTGAAAAACACATAGATGAACACACACACACTCACAACTGTCAGTCTGTGATGAAGCAAGTGACCCCATACTGGAGTTAGCAATAGGGAGATCTGCCTAGACCTTGGAACCCTTTGCTGTAATGACTGTCCTTACTGTACAGTGTGTGGTGAAGACGTAGCAGACACGTGGGCACAGCCACAGCTGTGGGCACCACTGGAGGGCCAGGGTGGCCCAGGCAGCCCTCAGAAGAGCAGAGCAGAGGGAAAAGACATCGCCCAGGGCCCGGGGACTGGAACCAGGTGTGGACCCGGCACAGCTAGTCCTGAACTGAGGAGGCAGGGTTTCCCTGCGCAATCCTCAGAGGTGGGATAAAAACGGGGCACAGGGCTCGGCAGCCCGAGCTGCCACACCGCAACTGAAAGCATACATGGAGTCCAAGAACACACTGTTGCCTGTTACTGAGAAGGTACATTGCAAGGTTAAGAGAACAGAATCTTCGCCATAATTCAGCTTTGAGTCTAATCCCAGCAATACCGCATAGATGACGTTAGCTGAGACTCCTAAATCCTCCGTGTTTATATGCTAAAGTGAAAACATGGCACCCACCTCCCAGGGTGCTTATAAGAGGACGGGGAATATTTTAAAGTATTTGGTGTCACAGAAGTTTGCGGCGAGCCATGACTGGTCTTCTGTCCTCATTTGCTCATTTTTTGCGATTACTGTTGGGAAAAGAACATTGTTTTGCTTTCAACTCCTCAATGATCATAATAAAGCTAATGACCCGAAGCCTGTACCGCCCATTTTGCTTTGCACTTAACTTGGTTTATAACACTCAGCACTAATGACAAACCTCGAGTGCAGATACACAAATAAGGGCCTGGTATGTGCTTCAGTGGCACAAGCACCCTCCTGGCAAATGCAAGGTCCTGAGTTCGATTCCCAATTTAAAAAACTATTAAACAGATGAGCAAACTAAAGCTCAAGGAGGCAAGACATGTGCCGTGCTTGCATAATCTGCCCGCTCCATTTCTTGTTTTTCCTTGTGCACTTATGGATCCCTCCATCCAGCTGTGCGGGCTTTATTGCTGAACTTACGCAGAGACCAGGTTCGCAGTGATTAAGACCCACCCAGGGCTTCACTGTTCCTCGGCCTGATGGATCCCAGCACCTGGGGATTAGTTTCCATGCCTATTGCTTGGAGGTGGGACCTGCTGCCAATAAAGTTTCTCATTTTCCGAGCAGCTGGGAGGGCGGCAACCAGCTGCTCCGAAATGTGTTTGAACCTCATCCCCTTGACTAGGAGACAGCTGTGCTTATTTATAGAAAGACTCCGGGAGATGGTGCTGCGTTTTATAAGACCCTCTAGCCAAGCCGAAAGAGATTGCAGATTTGAGAAGCGATTATGTTTGGGAACACAACTTTTCACTGTTTCTCAATGCTGGACAATACCACAACCTCGGACAGTCTCTCAGATACAAAGGTTTTGTCTGAAATAAGCAGAAGACGGTCCTTTTAAAGACACCGCCATTGGTTTTCTGGAGGCGCATGTTTAGACCGGCTGTACGCCCATCTCGTGTCTGAGAATCTGCGCGCTGTAACAGCCTCTTTCCCGACCTTGAGCGGAGAGGTTTCCAAAGCCCCAGGCCATCTTCCACTGCTGCTGTGTCCTGCCGCTGTGTCCGGTGAGGTGAAGGCAGCGGGTATTTGTGCTGCTCCTCGCCCTGGCCTCGCACAACTGGCTGACTGCATCGTAGCTTCCTCCAGCGGGCAAGCGGAACGTGGCAGGAGCGCCAGGCCAGGCCCACCTGGCTGTGGGAGCATGAAGGCTGAAGAGCGCAGGATTCGGCCGAACAGCACCTTTGTCATAGCCTTGTTTCTCACAGTTGTGAGGTTATAGCGTCATCCTAGCCTTGCTTTATACAGATACTGTAAAACTTTTCCATTTAGCCATAAAGGGCAGTCGCATAGCTGATGGGGTCCCAGGAAGGCAAGATCAGATCTGCAGAGATTCAGAAAGCATGACCACAAGTGAAATGCTAACATATGGCAAAATTTTAGATGTATTTCAAAAAACAGGCAAAGCGACACTTTACTTAAAGTCAGTAAATTATATTCTGTGTATGTACACTTAGGTATATAAATCATTCGCAATTAGTTTCTGCATTTTCATTCCTGTAACCTCTTTATTACCTACAAAATATTTAAATTTTTCTAGAGAACCATAGGTATCCTTGACAGCATTTCAAGACTCATAAATATGTAAAAGAATCTAGAACTGTAGAAGCCACATGTTATTCACGCGTATCTATATAAGTACAGATATACCATATGCACATATACATACACTCAAATATGGTATGCATGAGCGAGAACTACTTCATAGGTGTTGGCCAGGAAAGTGAGAAGTCGCCCACACAAGGCAGGAGGCAAGGGGAAGCAAAAGGGGGAAAGCTAAGTGCGCCTCAAACCCATAGCTCTGTGTGTGTGTGTGTGTGTGTGTGTTGTGTGTGTGTTGTGTGCGTGTGTTTGTGGTACCGGGGATTGAACTCAGGACTCATGCTTGCCAGGCAGGCACTTATTCTACTGAGCTATCTGCCGGGCCCCTAACCATGACTTTTATTTTCTGTTCCATTATTCTGACACCTCTGAAGAGTGCCGCGGCCAGGTTTTCTGCGCGTGCATCGGTTGTATAACTTATTTACATCTTGCCCTCAAATAACCTCAGGTTCTCGTGGCATAGTCGTCAGAACCTCAGGGAAGCGCATCTGCCCCTGGACTCAAGGGTACACAGGTCCGCAAAGGGTCAGCGCTTATTCACGAGAGTGCTCGGGAGGAAGCTGTCCCTGCTTTCACCAATGTCCATCCTACAGAGAGGCATAAGTAGCTTTTGATTGAATGATAATACAAATGCAGAGTTTATTTTGTTAAACAATATTCACACAGAGGTGAAAACTAAATGTTATAGAGTTTTATGAATGAAAATGTAAAATGAGGAACAGGGCCACATGCCCTGGGTGAATTCCAGGTTGTGGGTCACAGATCGGAGAACATCTCTGCCCGGTGCATTACGTGCTGACTTCAGGTCCGGGCAACCAGAGAGAAACCACTGGCCTGCCCTTGGAGGAAGCAGGCAACACCTCCGGCTTCTGCCTGCTTAGCGCAGTTGCCCCTGGGCCACCTCCTTCAGCTAGGCAGCGCGATCCTGGCCACCTCCTCCCCCTGGGCACCTTGATCCTGTCCACCTCCTCCCCCTGGGCAATGCGACCCTGTCCTCCTCCTCCCCCTAGGAACCGCGACCCTGTCCACCTCCTCCTGCTAGGCACCATGACCCTGGCCACCTCCTCCCCCTGGGCACTGTGACCCTGTCTGCCTCCTCCCCCTGGGCACCGTGACCCTGTCCACCTCCTCTCACTGGGCACCATGACCCTGTCCACCTCCTCCTGCTAGGCATCGCGACCCTTCACGCTGGGGACCTGGAGGCGACTCACATCACTAGCTTTCATCAGTGCTCGTCAGTTGCCTCCAATGTCAACTCCTGTATCAAATTCCATTCAGAAACACCTGGAACCATTTCTGATTTCCTCATCGGACTTGGCTGATTCTCAGCCTGAGAGGTTTCAGTGTCCCAGCTGGCTTCCCAGTGCTTTAAGGAATGCATGAAGTGTGTGTGTGCACACACATATGTACAGCCTTGTGTATGCACACGAGCACATGGTGAATGATGGGAGGAGCACACCTGTCCCCACACTTCTAGTTATCAGGCTCTCCCATGGGGGGCCAGCACTCTGCCATTTCACCCCAAGATAAACACCAGAGGTGTAGTTGGCTACAGCTCTCCAATAATTCCTTGTCAGTAGAATGGATAAGCCAGGGTATTTTATTAATGGGAATTATGTAAAAATGATAATTGATCTTATAAATGAAATTTAAGTGATACTAGAATACAAGGTTAACAAATTATTAAATTATTTAGTATATGTCATATATCTGATATCTGTAATATTGGTAATATTGTATAATCATTTTTACATTTAAATTAAAGAATGGAATATCTAATTCGATATGTGTATTATAATCTTTATGTACATACAATTATTGATTGCATTACAATATTGTAATATATATGTATTATATTGTAAAGTTATTTTCATAAAAGGAATCAGATTTTCTGCAAGATGAGGAAGATACCAGGATGCAGATAGTCGTGCAGGAATTCTGGCTGCGTCTGAGGATACATGCGTCCACATTTACATGCGCTGGTGAGAAAGGCGATTGATGGGAATGAAGCTGCACTAGGAGAGGAAATTAGGGACCGTGTGACAGGCTGAGGCAGAGGAGAGCACGGGCAGAGGAACTGTTTTTGGAAAGAAAATCATAACTTTCCTTTGAATCTAAATGCATGAGAATGAAGGACAAAGGGCCAGGCCAGCTCACGCTTACTGTTTGCTGTTTGGTTTCTGTTGCGTTGTTGTTGCTTCCTCGATTATCTTATATTTAAGTAAAACGGCTTGTGTACTTGGTGAGAACTGACTAAGGGCAGCTTGTATACTTGGTGAGAACACCGACAGCCTGAGGTTTCATGACAGCAGAACTTTGAAATGATGTTTGAGCTGAAGGGATTCAAGCACGGACTAAGGACAGCTTGAGGGCGTGGCTCAGCACTGAGTGTGCCCTTAGCGGGAGCTAGATGTGGGGCCAGCCCCTGCACGTGCATTCATGAGTGCTCAGGGACACTGCAGGAGCACGTGGCTGCACGCGTGCGCGCACACACAGACCCACACACGCACATATACAGACACACCCTCACATTACCAGCTACCAGTTTATCTTGAATTCCATTTGCCCATTTGGAAAGATTGTATAAAACTATGGGTACAAAATCCCCACAGTTAAGTGCTGGTGACAAGAACAGCTCCGCCACAGGGACACAGATGAGCCTGTGTTAATTGTGGAGTCAGATGGGGGAACAGCAGCAAGAGAGGTGTAGGGTAGGGGCGCTGTGCTGGCGGTGTGACTGGTAGTCTCCGGGTGGGAGCCAAGGCCTTGTGGGGTCCTCCAGCCCACTGGCAGGAAGAGTTTGTGGCGTTCTTATTCTTGTGCCTCTATTAGAACTTTCCCCTGAATCTCATCACAGAAATGACATTGGAGCAAGAGGACCTCAGATTTTGGAACTCACCTGGAGAAGGAAGGCAAAGGTTGAAACACTAACACGATCAGAGCTGCCTCAAATCCCGTGCATTCCTGCTAATTCTACTGGGAAAAGAAATGCTAGTTTTTGTGACCTGGGTCTGTAGAACTATAATTATTGAAAATCACTTCTTCAGGGAAGCCTTTGTGTTCAAGTCAATAGGATTGGTAGGCCGCCAGTCAGCATCCAGGTGTGTATTGTCCAACAGGTGATTTCAGGCACAATTAAGGCATTCTCAGTAGCCGTGGGTATTGGCATTATGCCTATGATTATTTCTTTTGACAGTGATAAAAATATTTTGGTGTACACTATCTGCTTTAGAAAAATAGACCTTTGAGATGGCTTTCTGACAGGGCAAGATTACAACTGAATAAATATCACATTCTATTTCACATTTGGCTCTCTCGTTTGTGCTAATAATTTCAGATATTACATGTATTGTTTTTTGCCTTTCAACTAATTTTGTCTGTTTCTCTTGACATATGGAAAAGGACAGCTTTAGTGTGCAATTTATATCAGTGACTTATTGGAATAACTTTTCACATTCAAAGGATAAACTGCTTCCCAATTTAATTATAGGCTTGGCAATTTCAATTTGTAGACGGAACTCCGCCTTGACTAGCTGTATCCAGACCCTTTGTTTGATATGCCTGTTAATCGAGCCTGGGTGTTCAGTGTTTTTGAATGCACCTGAAAAAGACAGTGCTTTCAATACAGACCATTCTTCAGGAAATCATTTTAGAAACTAATATGTTAAGTAAGTATTGGAATAAAATTAACTCCTCAGAGAGGCTTAGAGTAGATCATGAAAGCCAACAGAATTCATTGTTATAGTTTTTGCTAAAAATACAGCATAACATTTTCAGTGGTGCACAACTACAATCATAAGACCACTGTAGACATGTAGATGGCACCTATAATTTACAAAACCTGCAAATATCTGTAAGTCTTTCTAGAAGCAGCTATTTTTTGCGATTATGCCCTGATCAACACACAGATGGATCATCTTTAATTCCTTGTCTTAGAAGCTATGATTTCCTTCACTTTTCCTCTTATTGAGATTAGGAACTGAAAATACAGAAGCCTTACTCTGTCTTCAAATGGTCTGGTTTCTGCAAGGATGAGTGAGTCTTTTCTATTTGTTCTTCCCAAAGAAATTCTACTTACAAATTGACATCAAGGAAACATTTATAGTCAACCTCTTACATAGACACTCTGGAAAGCGAAAGGAAAATTTTTCTCATTATTCTTGATATTGATAAGCATTATAAAATAAAATTAACATTCTTTAAAAGAGGTATCCGACATTTAACTACTGAGTCATTCATTCATTCATTCATTCACTCATTCATTCATTCTTGCGTTTTGTGCAGAGTCTCACCACGCAGCTCAGACTTGTAGTGATCCTCCTGTTTCCACGCCTCCCAACGCTGAGACTACAGGCGTGCTCCACCACGCTGGGACTTGGTCACCAGCTCAGCCTGCAATGGGGGCAGGGCCAGCATGGCATGTAGTGCTAAGGATCAAACTCCACTCCCTGCACTTGCCTAAGCAGGTGCATAGTCTGCTGAACTATCGCACCAGCCCTTACTTTAATATTTTAGACATTGTATTAGTATGAGTTCAATTCCTTCAACTATTCAAACTCAAATATAATCACATATCAAATAGCATGTTACTGAGAGAGAGAGTTATAAAATGAGCAAAAACACTAAGCAGAATGATACTCCAATTTCAGCGGCAGCATTTAGTAGCGGTGTTACATTCAGCGGTGTTTGCCAAGTTGCCCAGTTCTGTTGTTTTCCCATTCATATAAGCAAAGATAATAACAGTACTTAACTCAAAGGAATGATTTCAGTGAATTTCTAATATCATGCAACAGATATTAACAATGTTTATAAGCTTTTATTATTCCTAGAGCCAATGTTGACCCATTTGACTTTCAAATTATGTCTTGTGCATAGGAATAATGTCTAGCAGGGGAATTTGAGTTCAGGCCAACATGGGGACTTACAAAAATGTCATTGGCTACACTTGGTGCCAATGCATGGCAATGGCTGCATGATGGGAAACATTTCTGTCTAGACAGCATAGGATTCCTTTCAGCAAGAGGCCAGCAGCAGACATAATCGGTATGGTGATCCCCACAGGCTTTGGGACCTCCACCTTTCTCAGGCAATGAGTAGTTGCAGGGACATGAAGTCCTCACCATTGGAAGCGCAGTTCATTAAAGACTAGAATTTTAGTGCAAAATACTTGTCTGATAAAGGATTTGCATGCAGAATCGGGCAGACAGAGTAGCATTGCGGGAAGAGAAGACACTCTCTGTTGCTAGCACATATGTGAAAACAGTCAGGTCTGCAGAAGAGGTGCCACCGTTATGCAACGTAAGCATGTACTAATGAATAATAAAAACTGCAAAAGCATAAACAGAAAAAATAAAACGGAAAAAAATTCGAACAACAGAAGGGTTATTTTACCATGGCTTTCCTCTCATCTGTCAATAATCACAATAGGATTTGACAAAGGCTTTCTAGCTGGTATTTCAATTTCACACAGTTTTCAAGGACTCACATTCAATTAGTGGTGGTTTGTGGAGGAAGATCCAGATGTTTGTATATAGCAGATTCACAGCCAAAAACTTACATATTAGGTAGTCTGCCTCACTTTCCCCACAGTAGAAACTTGTTCCTATGTTTCAAGTAGGATTAAGCCTTCTACCTTAGCATATTTTGAAACCAGTTATATTTATACTACAGTTTAACTGAGATCATGTAAAACATGTCACAGAGCAGAGAAGAGACATTGCAATAAACTTTAAATGATATGGGGTGATAATATTAAGGCTACTAGGTGAACATCATTTAAATGGTTTAAAATAAGTCTTACAAGTAAAATAAGGGTGAATTTGTTAAACATAAACACTTGTCGTTTAAATAGATACTAAAAATGACAGTACCAAATTTAAATTTAAACATCAAAAATGATGGGCCGGCCACTTAAGAGACACTAGCAAGCTATCAGGCCAAACAATTCTGAAACCACACCAGTATCGTGAGAATAGGTGAAGAGTGCCAGCATAAGGCTGTCATTGTGGCCAATGTGGTAGATGACAGACACTGATTTAACTGCGAGCAAAAGTCTTTAATTGAGCTTTTGACCTTCAAAACTTCATTTAAAATCTTGCCCAATGGACCAGCAAAATAGCTCAGTGGTCTAAGCACCTGCTTAAGCAAGCATAGGGCCCAGGGTTCAATCCCCAGTAGTACCACATGGGCACTGACACTGCCCCCGGCACACCAAGCTGGCCAATGACACTGGGCGTGTTGGTGCACGCCTGTGATCCCAGTGCTGAGGAGGCTGAAAACAGGAGCATCACTATGAGTCCGAGCTATGTAGTGAGACCCTGTACCATATATATATATATATATATATATATATATATATATATATATATATTTATATATATATATTTTTATATATATATATATATATATATATATATATATGATTATATATATAATCTTGCCCATGTTTTGGGAAGCCAGAGAAGAAAGCTGTTTTAGAAGGCTGAACACAAATACTTACAAACAGCTACAGGAGGTATGAGACGTTTGGAAGACATCGCTCACCACATGTAGCTTCATCAGAAGTGCTCCCTCTAGGTCAGAGGGCCGCATTACCAGAGCTTAGATAAAAGGCCCTCTGTGGTGAACATTTGAAGTTCTATTTGCCTAATAAGATTTTCCAATAAAGTGATTCATAGCAGAAACTTTATGAGCCACATTTTATAATCTGGCTGATTTGTTTTAATAAGTATGTGGGATAAATAATATTCTTGCACATTTTAATTTATAAAACTCAGAAAATTGGTTCAGCAGGCTCCATGTGGACCTCAAAGTCACACATTACCTTACTCAAACGTGTCTTTACTTTGCACAGAGGATGACTGAATCCTTTCATTCGAGAACTTTTCAGAAACATGTGTCTGGGTGAAAGAATTCATGAGTTTCTGGGCATTAAGTTGTGCACGTGTGTA
Organism: Capromys pilorides; assembly: GCA_004027915.1. NCBI lineage: Eukaryota > Metazoa > Chordata > Mammalia > Rodentia > Capromyidae > Capromys > Capromys pilorides. The sequence goes on from PVKN010007748.1 coordinate 9,346, forward strand.
CTTTGTGAACAGGGCACAGACATTGTCTTAGTTTCCTTTCATTAGCTAGACTTGTCTTTGCCTATTGCTGTGCAGCCTGTACTTTGGCTAAAAGCTGAGAATTCTGGGTATTATTTGAGGAAGAAGAGCTCTTTGCCCCCAAGGCTGAACAGTGCCTTCCCAGCTCTCCTCCTGGGCAGTGATCTCTGAGCAGCTCTCCTGCTCTGCTGCAGAGCGAGGCCTCTTGTGCTCCTAGAGGAACAATCTGTCCCTCTAAGCTTTTCGGAGTCATGTGGAGAACATTTTGCCATGGCTATTTAGTACCTCAGAATCACAGGCTTTGTCAGGAACAGCACCAGGCAGCATGGGAGGTGTACTCAGGATTTACCTGAACCGCAGCATCTCCTGACCGCTGGTCCATGCCTGCTCAGTGCATGAAACAATGGACAGAAAGATAAGTACAGCTGCTACATGATAAAAACCACATTGCCAAAAGTAACAAGGGCCTGGGAGGTAGCTCAGTGGCCTAAGTGCCTGCTTGGCAAGTACAAGGTCCTGAGTTTGATTCCCACACCAAAAAAAGAAAAAATATATGAATTGAAGTGTGGAGAGTCCACCGCTGGTGGTGAGATATTCAATAGGCTGGCCCTGGGATCTGCTTTGGTAGAAGACACTGTGATGTTATAAAGCCTCAGTGCATATCCAATATTTTCATTGTTGAGAGAGGCCATTGCCAAGCACCCTCAAATGCTATTTCACTATTTATGAAATCTTCCTTCTTCCTGTGGTGAGGTTAGAAGCCACCTTCCAAGTTTAACTGAGATCTAAGTGGTCTCTAGTGAAAACCGTTAAGAACTGAGGAACATTTTAGCTTCAAACATGTTAGTGTCATTTGTTAACAAGGTATAATATTTTGTGCAAAACCTTGTATTTCTGAAGTTGTCTATAGCAGATGCAAAAGCACTCTATGTGCTTCAAAATGCACATGGTTATTTCCTGAAATCCCTTTCAGTGTTTGGAAGACACCTGACATGCCTGCCACACTCACAGGTTTCACATTTCTGGGTTTGAGGAGTTAGGAAGATGTACTGAAGTGTCAGGGCCACATCCGACTGTCTTTCCAATTGCATAGTTTCTGGTCTCGCCTTTCCTAGGGTTTCAGGCTTGGCATGTAGTGGGGCTAATTTAATTTTCTTCCAGGGAGGCAGCCAGCAATCCCACTGCCTAGGGCGCGTCACCTCAGCTTGCCACTCTCCTGCGCTCATTTATTCTGTGTGTGAGATGCGACTCCTCAAATGGCAGAGGCAGAGCACCCGAGCCAGGCAGCTGCTGATGGCTTTCAGCAAGCATAGTCAGCATTTGAGTCTCAGCCCCGACAGTGCACATCACAGAGGGCTGACAGTAGAGGCACAGCTTTCAGGACGAGTCAGCTGCAGGTGACAACCTGCCAAACTAAAATAAAGCAAGAGATACTGCTTGTATAAAAATGAATCCACTTGGCCTAGGTCTGAGGCATTTTGCAAGATTGTAGCAATACCATTCCATTCCTTCCCTGATACTGTTTATTTTATTTTTCTTATTGATGGGGAGAAAACCCAGAAATATATAACACAAACAACTTCCTAGAACATATTGTTCAGCAGCTTTATTAGTGCATCTTTGTCTTTAACTGATTTGACAGACTTTATAAAATAATTTAATGAAGGACTTTATCATTCAGTCTACTGACCTATTCACATTAATCAACATGTCTTTCCTATCTAACCATTGAAGAAATGAAGGTGAAAATGGTTACTGTTGCCAAGTTACCAGTGGAAGGTCTGGAGTTTAAACTCAGCTGTATTTGGCTGTGAAACCTTGGCTCTTTCTGTGTTAACAGATTTTCCTGTCAACCTCTAGGCTAACAGGCAATGTTCTAAGTTTAAAATTTTAGGTGTGATTACTTAGGAAAAATTTTTCTTGTATGTAGTACAAGGTCTATATGATCTCAGCATGTAGATCAGACTCATAGTGATCCTTCTGTGTTCGGCCTCCCAAGAGCTGGGATGACAGGCGTGCCCCCACACCCAGTCTCAATGGCCTTCTCAGTGAGCCCTAAGGGCAGGGCCAGTATGGCAGGCTGGGGCTTGAGCCCCTGCCACTGAGCTCTACCTAAGGAGGCAGTTTAGCTGCTGAACTATCTGGCCAGCCCTCATTCCGGAAATATTTGCAAAAGAAAATAGTACACCTGCATGTTTATATACACATATATGTACAGTACTGTTTCCTAACTACACATTCCATGAGGGGAAAAACTTTGTGATGTTCTCGTAAATATTTATAAATTTTATTTTATTGGAGATAGACCCATCTTATAGAAAGGGCTCAGTAGTAAGCCCAGAAGATAGCAAAACACATTACAAAATGGCAATGATACTATGGTGTTAGCATATTTCATGACTTTGAATATTGCAGAATTTATATTGCTTCACTAAAAGCCAAGAGAAAGAAATTAAGATCTGTAAGATATCACCTTAGAAGATACACCATAGTTCTACTTGCATACCACCTAAGTGGGTAAGTGGTCATACGTAACAGGACACCGTGTGTAGGTAATTATATTTACGTACATAGATAGAATGAGAGCTGCCTCGCTTATTTCTGACTTAAAAGCCTAGTAAGACTGTGTGGCTTCCGCATCCTCAAGCCTCTTTCATTCGTGGTGAAACTCCTGAACAGCAGCTCTTGCTTTTCTCTCCTATAGCTGGACAGCGTCACCTCCCTGATTCAAGCAGCAAAAAACTTAATGAACGCCGTGGTGCAGACCGTGAAAATGTCCTACATCGCCTCCAGCAAGATGATCCGGGTCCAGAGCGCAGCCGGGCCGCGGCTCCCCGTGGTCACGTGGAGGATGAAGGCTCCTGCCAAGAAACCGCTGATTAAAAGAGAGAAGCCGGAAGAGACATGCGCGGCCATCAGGCGGGGCTCAGCCAAGAAAAAGCTCCATCCTGTGCAGGTCATGAGTGAATTTAGTGGTGGACACCTCTACTGAGAGCCTCTCCTCGCCAGGTGCCTCTCAGTCATGGCTGACCACAGTGCTGTGTGTCATGATTTCCTAGCTCTGCAGTTTGTTTAAGTTAAGAATGCAACTCACAAGCAACACAAAGCATCGAAGGCCAAACTAACATCAACAACCTACACTTGGGAAGGAGTCACTGTCACTTCTGGGTAGCCAGCTCACACTGGTTAATCACTGCACGCTTACTTAGTGGAGGAAATCTCAGACACCCTCAGTCTGTCCCAGCACAGGAAGTATCCTCTTCTCATTACCATAGGAACATCTGAAAAGCAAGGCAACCCCGTTATCTGTGACAGTTCATGTGTGCCCAGTCTTCTCATCATAAATTAAACCACTGACATAAGCTCTTCATTTAGTGTGCAGTGGAAATAAAAACACTTATGAAATATTTTCCCACATAATATCCATAATCTACCCTACCTAAACTGGTAGAAATGTCTAATTTAGATCTCTAAATGTCTGCATTCATTGTCAGCTGATTAATCTGACTTCTACCAAAAATTAACCAAATCGGGGCAGGCAGCTCCTCATGAGATGTTATTCATAGAAAGATGCTTTCATAATGTTCCAAAAGCTATGGTGCGCTTTGGTGCCCCATGTGGTAGGCCTCCATTGATTTCATCACGTCAACCAACTCTGTGTGCTGACAGCGAGTGACCCTTGTTGGAGAAAGGAGACATTAAACTGTGTCTCAGCTCGAGTCTGAAATCGTATTTCTATCCCTTATCATTGCAATTAGCAAGACCATTCTGAAAACTGCCTCAGCGTGGAGGGAAGTAGAGCCCTGCTTCACTGAGCTAAGAAGCAGAGCTAACGCAACGAGGCCAGCAGCTAGGGCAAATGCCATCCTTGTTTCTTCCTTCTCCTCTGGCCAGCTTTTCTTTGTCTTCTATTTTTATTAGCATGGATTTGCAGTAGAGCATGATTCCATTTGCCCAGAGGACCTGACACAAGCATGTCACACATGCCAACTCTTCCATTAGGTCATCAGAGTCATTGTACAAACCCCAAGGTCTGTGTCCCCAACAGGGGAGCTCACAGTGAATGCTGTAATTGGGCCAAGCCCAGTGCCCTGCTTCTCTGCCCTGCTTTTCTCCTCCTGACCCTGTCCTTGGCATGCTGGGCTTTCCATATTTTCTTTGGAAGAGTTAAGTTACAATTTCCCTTACAGGGTTTCACTCTGTAGACTTTTTCTATTCATCCCTGTCTTACTTTACCGACATAGTGATGTGACTGTCACCTCTCGCTTGAACGATGCTGTTAGTAATAAGTCCCTTCCACAGATATGATATTTCAGATGAATGAAGCAAGATGCAAGTTTACAACACCAGTCCGGTATGGAAGGATGAGTTTGGGTAAAAGGATGCATGAAAATAGGGAGACAAAAATGGAGAGCACAGTTATGGATGTTAGCATGACCAGAATGGTATGGGAGAAGATCTGACATTAATATTAGTTGTGAGGGGAGAGTTAGTATCTTTCATCATAATGAATGACTTTGTTTTCCCAAGGGTGGGATTCTCCAGCTCTGTGGATAAATGCAGGGTGAACTGAGCAGCTCAATGCTCTGTCCTGCTACACACTTGTCCCTAAGAATTGCTCAAGACTAAGTCCACTCTAGAAAGCAAGTGGCAGTGAGGAAGGGAATCAGGCAACGCAAACGATTCTGTTTCCAGAACTATCTAGAAATGTGAGGAAAATAGGGAGGTTCTTTTGTTGGAATTCTGAAATCATTCTGTGCTCTCCTAGCAGAGTAACTTGGTGCGTCCTCCTCTCAGAAGTGCAAAGTCATAATTTAATTGCAAAATGAGTTCTCATTAAGGCCACTTTTACCAACTATGTAGCTTAGCTTCTAGATCTAAATCCATGTGATGTGCAGGAGTCTCGTGCACCAACCCGGACGCCCACGTGACCCCACGTGACTCCATGATCTAGAACACAGAACGCAGGGCTGCGTGCCGCGAACAGCAGATGTGAAACTGCACAATTATGGCCTGCAGCAACTTCACATAAACGAGATGCAAACCACACCTTCTCTGTGATATGGTAAGATTTCTACCTCAGCTCCAGAAAATACTGGTCGTTAGACCAAAACAATAAGAATTTTAACTTTGCAAATATTCCTGCAGTAAGTTTGCTGTGGTACTCAAACATAGAATTAAAGCTTAGAAAGACAACTACTCACCCGAGGAAACTTCGGCAATGGACAGCATTGACAGATTCAATCTGATTCAAGCCTGTTCTGATGAAAACGTGTATACAAAAGAAAAGCTAGCAATAAGTATATTTAACGGACTCTGGACACACTAGAAACTGCATCTAGTAATGGTGACTGCAGCAAAACGTGATCAATAAGTACACATTTGCTGTATATATTTATATTTAGGCCTTTTTCTTCAGGAGCATGGCACACATTTCTTACTAAGAGTTAATTTGGAGGCCTCTTATGCCCCCTTAGAAATCACATCACAGAGATTGGTTCTTCTTCAAATGATACATTTGCTTGACCTTGATAATTAGAATGCATCTTTCTCTCTTAGTGAAATTAGCTTGTGTTAATTTTATAAAATGCTTTCTTGAGAGGGAGGAGAGGCCCGATGCCCCCTGAGGGCAGCCCCTCCCCTGCTTCGCCTCTCTCACCGTTGGCAAGGGTTTGACTTCAATCAGGAAATCATTTGGAAACCGGCCCTGACATCGTCCTCCACAAATGGATTCTTCTAATTCTAGAAGCTGAAGGGTTTCCATTGAGCATGAAAGGTGAAACTATTAATTTCTCTCACTTACAGAAAAATCGAAATTATTAGACTAAAATATGCCTTCCCCATGGAGACTCTGAGCTCTGGTACGAGTCGGAGAAATTCCCCACTACGCAGGAAGCTCCCAAGCTTGGGCAGTGCCCCTTTTTTTCTGGCGGTCTGAGCGCTGCCTGCGGGTGAGGTAGAGAATGCACAAGAGTGCCTTTGACAGTCTCTCACCGGAGGGTAAACACAGCACATGCGCTCCTCAGAAATCCCTCTGTGCAGGAAGAAGGGCTGCCACCGAGGCCGAGAGAGGCGAGCTTGTGAAGTCCAGCACCGGTGACGCTCTTAGCCTCGGGGAAGGCCAGTTGCCCAGGCTTACTGTTCCACTTGTAAGTGCACATTAAAGGCCCAGACCTAACGAGGGTTTTCCTCCAGTTCAGTGATGAGTAGCTGCAAACAGCACCATGGGAACCGGCGTTCCTCAGCACTCACATCCAGCTCATCCCATTGCGCCCACGCACTCTGGGATGTGTCCTTCCGCTAACTCCCGGCAGCTCTCCACCAGCACGGCACGCTCGGCCCCTCTCAGCGAAGCACCCCGAGACAGAGCAAGGCAAACTGAAGTCTCCTCTCGGCCTCTGAGATCCGGACACGTCTGTCCTGTGCGTGGGCTGGCAGATGTGTTCTCTCGTTCTTCAGCAGAGTCCCTCTTACAGACTGTCCGGTCCCAGGGACCTTCTTAGGTTTTTGGTGTCAGATCTGCGTTTCCAAGCCGGGGCTCGTCGTTCCCATGGATATGGATTTCTGTACCAGGGCCAAGTGTGTGGAACCAGACCTGAGGTTCTCCTAGTGATGTTGACTGCCGTATAGCAGATCCATCGCAGGACCACGGGGCTGTTTCAGTACTGTCCTAGGTGACCTTCCAGGTCGACAAAACAGGCGCAGAATCTCAATTTGAATAAAATATACCCTTCAATGCCACATCAGCCGGCCCACCGTAAGAGTCAGATACCCTTTAGTGTTTGGAATTCCAAAAGTAATTGTTTTACTTTTCAGAATGTTGAGAGGCATCCAATTAAAAAGGCATGCCCTTGTTTAATAATCCATTTAAGTTAGGCTAGGAAAGTGTATTCACTGTGGGACGTTCTGTATTCATCTTACATGTCACAAATCAGGAAACGCTTTTTCAGATGAAAATGCACCTCCTTGCATTTCTGATATTTAGCCTCAGTGCTTTGCATATTAGCGTCAAGTGTCCAAGTAAGATCTAATGATGAAAGCATCATTACATGTACAAGGTAATTTAAGACATTTGTATTTTAGCCCTTTCGGTTGCACTAGGAAAAAAAAAATGAAGTATTTGTACTTTTTTTTTACAGAACCAGGGACGGAATTTAGGCCCTTGTGCTTGCCAGGCAAGCACTTTTCCTACTGAGCTATCTCCCCAGTCCCATGAAAATGAAGTATTTTTAAAACTGAGTGAGTATGCCTCAATTTTAACATCTAGAGAAAAACAATTTAAAGTTTTAAGTACATTTTGCATGAGCAAGAACACATTTTCTATTAAAGCAAAAGAAAGATGTATTCAAACATTAGCTGTTCTACATGTAAATATCCCCACAACAGAGCTATCACAAGTGATTGTGCATAAAATCCAGCCCCAGACCAGTTAAGCAAGAACCTCAGTGCTGGTGGGGGCGGGGGGAGTGGGGGCAAAAGGGTCCAAAGGTGCTCAGAGGCTGCGTCTGCGTCACCTCTGCTCTGCACCCGTGCGGCTGGCTCTGGGGCCCATCCCTGGGCGGGAAGCTCACGGTGCAGTCTGCATGTGGTACTGCATGATCCCAGCTGTTCCAGTGGGGAAAACGTAGAAGGTGACTTTCGATGTGCACTTTGCAAGTGGAATAAGAAGGTACAAAGGCAGAAGATTTCCAAATGCACGTGGCTAGGGATGTGTCAGAGGCTGAGGAGGGAGAGCGTGGGGCAGGTGCAGAAGCGGGTGACGCACAGGCAGAGTGGGCCTTCGTGCTGTAGGGTGCAGTGGTTTCCTCTTGATGCCAGACGTGAGGCTGGATGTGCCGGTGAAGTTGACGGTTAGTTCATGTTAGAGGCGCCATGATCAAGCGCGCAAATGCTGGCGAGGAGTGGGTCATCGTTTGCAAGCTGAGAAGCAGGCATTAAGCCATTCTCCTGGCAAACTGGGAGAGAATCCGAATGATCACATTTGTCCTTTCCACGTCTTTATGGAGCACCTGTAGTGTTCCATCCACTGGTCTAGGCCCCGTGATATGCTGACCACTTGGCCAACCTCATCCTCGTGTACCAAGTCTGTAATAGTGCCATTGTTGTACCTGATACTCTCAACGACAACGTGGGCGAGAGGGGACTGTCGGGATCCTCAGAAAACTGAAGCTCAGGCTGAATGAGAATCCTCCTTACATCTCACTGGCTTCACACATTTTACGCCTCAAACTCTGAACTATTAGCTTCCATTCCATCTGCACTTCTCAGAATAGAGACCAAGCTTGTCAGTGGCTAAAGAGAGGCAGATTTCAGATCCTCACTGATTTCCTATGCAAAAACAAAAATCAATGAGAGATTTAGGAAAATGCGTGTCCATCCAGCCAATGCCACTCAAAGCAGGTGAGAAGTAGAGGAATAATTTGCTGCCTGCTCTTACCTCTAATACCTGAATGTAGCAGATCATCTATGTGAGCAGCAAATATCTGTTTAATAAAAGCCCCACCGATCCATTCTTGTCAGCGTGGAGGAGACAACTGCAGTGGCGATGCCTGCGGCCCCTCTTCAGTACTGGCTGCTAAAGTCCATCTGCCAACACCATGTATTTCATCCTGTCCTGCTAATGTGCACCTGTGCTAGTGTAAAATTATGGGTTGCAGGAAAGTGTGGCCCGTGGATTGTTGGCAGAGTAAGCTAAAGGTTCTCTGTGTTTCTGGTTTCCCCATGTGATGCCACATGGATGGCAATGGTCCCTTCTACATGGACGTCAGAGGTGCGTGTACTGGGAGCTGGCATACATGGAAGCTTAGTCCCAGCTCTGTGCTTTCACTTCTCTTTCTTCCTTTTTATCTTTTGGGTGGGATAGAGTATGCCCTGGGAGCTGAAAGTAGGGCCCGTGTGTGCCAGGCACCACTCTCCAGCCTAGCTTCTATTCTTCTCATCCATTTATTCTTTTCTAGAGGGTGGCAAGGTGGGCTGGCAGACCTGCCCGGCTCACCTCGATGCTTGGTCAGCGGCACACCCCTCCCCCTCCCCCGTGCTGTAGCATCAAAGCCTATGTCTCAGAGCCTGGAGAGCTGAGCCACTCTCCGATATTTTAAATGGAACACCTGTTTCCTCGAACGAGTAGCAGTGTTTGAGCTCAGACCTTATCTGCTGTATCTGGTGGTGCTGGTGCTGATTGGCTGTGCCGGTTGTAGCATTCCTCAAGAAGGACGTTTTCTTTTTAAATGTCTGGCATTTTTAACAAGCGTGTTGTGTTCAAGAATCTCCTCAATGCAGGACCTAGGCTAAACAGCCTCAAGGCAGGTGTGCAGAGTTGGCCTTGCATTTCTATCTCCAGTGAGGTATTTTCTGGGTCCAAAGGTTTCTTTACTTGACATTTTGAGAAAGATTCTTATGTTAGTCCTTGTTATTTGGCCTAGAGAGGCTGTAGCATCTCTTTAAACATCTTAAAGCTTAATTTAATAGTTCTAACAGCCATCTTCATACATCTTGCATGTTCAAAGACCTGAGAGAACCTTGCCCTTCTGTTCAGATGGCTGTGGATTGTGTAGTCTGGGTCGGTCCTCAAATGTCCTCAGCTTCCGAGATTTGTCCTTCACCTATGCCTCCTTGCCACTCACCAAGATGCTGGCTCAGGCTAGGGAGGGTCCATGCCTTGGGCTTTCAACAGGAGCTGTGGACTGGAGTGGTAACTCACAAGCCTGGAGTTTGGGAGGTTAGTTTCTGTTCTCTGCGGAAAATAACTTTCTTCTTTCCTGAAGTTACAAAATATCAAACAAATCCTAGAAAGCACTACACAATAGCATCCCCTAGCTTGTTACAAATGGGCCATTAGAACTTCTGTTCTCCTGTGGGTGTACAGTCTGCTAAAGTACAACGTGAAGAATTTCATCAACTGCCTCGCAGGGTTAAACTTGTTAGTTTTTCAACCTTTTTCAATATTTCTTCCCAAATCATGCAATCACTTCAAAGAAAATGTCCTACACAACAGTGGGGCTGCTTCCCCTCCACATCTCTAACAAGTACCAGAAAAGAAAATGCACATGGGATAGGCCTGATTTAGTGCTTAAAAGTTGAGGGTTACAGTGAAATTTTCTTAGCAAATTGGGTGATTAAAAGTGAATTCAAACTTCCAGTGAGACATGCCCAGATTCCTATGCTTTCTATTCTGATTGCTTTTATTTTCCTGTTGTTGTTTTCACATGCCTCTGTGAGTAGCAGCTCGGGGGAGGATGCCCACTTAGTCTGCCCAGGTAGTGACGCTTTACGTTCGGGATGAAGGTGATTTTAGCAGAGTCTGTGATGGAATGAAAGTAAATGATCAAAGACAACAATACACAGCATAGCCTCCACTGTTGAATGCCACAAACAGGTAGTGACGGATAATGACCATGCTCCCTGCAGCAGCGACTCGAGAATTTAGGGTTGGTGGTCCCTGATGTTCCAGACTGCCCTGCTTGCATGCCTTACACGGCTGTGCTGCAAAAGTGTGAGCTAGTGCGTGGCCCATTGCAGCCAGGGACAGCTCAGAGCAGGGTTTTGTGTGAGCTACGGGTAAAATTTACTAACATGGCGCCAGGGAGATAGCTCAGTGATCTATGACCCTGCCTGGCAAACACAAGGACCAGGGTTCAATCCCTGGTGCCACCTACCACAGCAGTTCTGGAAACCAGGGTGGTGGTCCACGTCTATAATCCCAGAACTGGGGAGGCTGAAACAGGAAGATGCCTAGGAGCCCAAAGTGCATTGCAAGACCCTGTATCAAATACATAAATACATAAATGAAAATTGACCAAGATGCACTGTAAATCTTTCTGGTTTATAGTTCTCTGTACAGTCAATTTTATCAATCAACAGGCTTGAATTATTTATCAGAAATAGAAAGAGCACTTTCCCATCCTGTGACATTGACCCCAGAGCCCAAATGTTCCTTGCTTGAGGTTCTGCATGCCCGTTTGTGTCTAACAAAGTAAATTAACTTCGCTCCACTGGATTCTCAATGGCAATATTTCACATGTGAAATGCTCGTTTGTTTGGAATTCTCATAGCATTATTTCACTTCATTTTTAACTCATACTATTTTGTAGTTGGTTAGAATTTACTCGATTTACAATTAAACCATGTTTGTTAAACCAATAAAAGTGAAAATACTAGTTCTGCCTTCTCTGTTGGTGTTTAGTCTTTGGTGAGACAAAAATGTGTTGAAGTGCGGCCAGCGAGATGGTTCAGTGGTCTAAAGCGCCTGCTTAGGAAGGCTCAGGCAACTGCAGGGACTGTGGTTCGATCCCCGGCACCACATGCTGCGCCAGTGCCACCACCAGGGCAGGCTGAGCCAGCCACAAAATAAATAAATAAAGAAACAAACAAACAAACACAACAAGCAAACAAATAAATAAATAAATAAAATTTAAAAAAAATGTGTTGAAGAGAAAGTTAATTATCTAATGCCAGGCATGGTGATGCCTGCTTGCAATCTCAGCACCTGCAAGGCTGAGGTAGGAAGATCCCTGTGTGTTTGAGACCAGCCTGGACTACAAAGTGAGCTCAAGGTGTGCCAGAGGTTCATAGTGAGATCCCGTCTTTAAAAAAGGCTAAAGAGAAAGTTGTCTAAGCAAGCATTGGTAATTGTCACTTTCGTTCTCACTTTCTTTTAGCTATAAATCTTATAAAGGCGCAGTCATTCATTTACAAAGGACTTCACTCACCCACGTACATACATCTGATGGCAGAGCAGAAACTTAGCTTAATGAACCATTTTCAGTTTAACGCAGGTGTTAGGCTTGGGCATCTCCGTGCCACATAATGACCTCCCGGGACAGTGAGAATGCCCACCTTGCTGACTAGTCTCAGAGGACCCTGATACTGCCAGCGTTCCTGCATCGTGGATTTGGCAGGTCCTGAACATGCACGCTGGCAGCTTCCACTCTGGGCTGATGAGAATCCCCGTTTCAGCATAATCCTGAGAGGACTGGGAGGGAGCCTCTCCCAGCTTTCACCCTCCACCCTACTCATCACACCACTTTCGCCCTGTAGGACCATCATCTCCTCAGGATGTTTATTTCTGCACCTCGGTCTGTTTCAAAGCCTTCCAGACTAGAGAATGGAAGCGTAGAATCCCTCTGGCTTAGTTGCTGAGAAAGACAATGCATTTCCACGGTCAGTTCTCCAAAGCCAGCCCTGTCTCCCTGAATGAAAGCCCCAGCATGATGCTGTCACTCTGCATCCATCGCTCCGGGCCTAGGTGTCTACCTGAGCTCAGGTAGCAGCGCGCTCTCTGCCTTGACCGGTTGGTTGTGTGGTTGTGCTCGCTCTCAGGGTGGGAGTGGAGGTGAAAACACTCCTGGCCAGAAGAGCCTGTTTCTGCTGGCCGAGCCAGTGCCCCTGCACCTCCTGGGCAGCCCCATTCAACACTCAGTCCAGGAGCAGCGACTTGGAGAGGTGGCATCCACTCAGGGCACACGCGGTGTCTTGTGGCTGGAGAGAGAACAGCTGCTGTCCTTAGTTGTCCAGCAACTGGGACTTCAGGTTCTGCCTAAACGGTTTAGTTTTGGAAAGGAGGGGGGTTTCCTTGGGTGATGGGCTCAGAAAAGGGGGTGCTCAGAAAAAGTAGGGAGCTGTCAGACCCAGGGAAATGCTAGGGGCATGAGTTGCGCAGGACTGCTCAAGCTGTTGCTAAGCTGGCCTTTGCCCTGAGGTCCGCAGGAGCTCCGGGAAGCCAGGGCGTGCTATTCTGCGCTGTGCTGAGTCTGCAGCTGCTCCAACTGTCCCTCCCACACTGTCACCCCAGCAGAGAGCAATGACTGTGTGCTAAGTATGCGAGCATGGGACATATTAATGTCTCCATCTAAAGTCAGAAGGAAACTTTCTTTTTATAAAGAGAGAGAATAATAAAAATAAAAATGATACAGAATTTCAGAAAAATATGATAGGAAATTAGGGTCAGCCTTGTAGCTCAGCGGACTAAAGCACTTGCTTAGGCAGAGGCAGGGGTCAGGGTTTTGATCCCCAGTCTGTCGTGAGGGCACGAACACCCGAGGCATGCTGAGACAGCATGGTGGTGCACACCTATGTTCCCAGCACTTGGAAGGCTGCAAATAGGAGTCTGGTCTATGTAGTGAGACCCTGTAGACCTTTGCTGTAGTTTGTGTCTAGGTGTCCCCCCAAAGCCTCATGCAGTCATGGAGTGGCTTCTGGAATTCGCAATTGATTATTGTAGAAATGGTTACTGCCTCTCCCCTGGGCCAGGTGATTTGCATTTCAGTGTAAGGTAGGAAGAGAAGTTAGCTGCTTAGGCAACTGTTAGCTCTCTCTGTTCTTGCTCTTAGCCTCCACCATGGAAGGTTGCCCTGTACCGTGTGCCGGTCTGCTTTGGGCCAACTGAATATGGACTGAAACCTCCAGTAACTGTGAGGTAAATAAACCTTTCCTTCCCTCATTTTGAGTGTCAGGTGTTTGTCCCAGCAATGAGAGAAGAGTAACTGAGACAACCTTGTACTAAATACATTAAAAAAAAGATAGGAAATTAACAATGGTTATTATATTGCATATTCTTATCTTCTAAGTAGTTTCTCAAATTCCAGGCATGCAAGTTTGATCAAACAATGTAAGTGCTAATGGTTTCTTTCAGTGGACTAATAGAAATTAGTAGTACATGGAGTGCTGCCAAGACAAAATCCAAGGACCAGAGAAAGTGTACTGCTTCTTGACTCAGACCGAAGCCCACCCTCAGCAGGGAGCTACCTGCAGATGGATTCTGAGTGGATATGAACAGGCGCTAGGGGCTGTGTGGCCTCCATTGCACTTCAGGGGAGGCCTCTGAGAGCCTGCTGGGGATGCACCTGTGAATTAGGGGATCTCTCTGTCTTTTCAGTCAATGTTACTGCTGCCTTCCACACACACACACTGGACTATGCACCATGTAGCATTTCCCTGAAAGTGAAGGTTAGAAATTCAAAGGCTCTAGCAGAACCAATGTGAAAGAAATACTGGAACTCCCGATTCTGTTGTGATGTACTGCAAATCTTGGTTGGTTGGTTGGTTGGTTGGATAGTTGGTTGGATGGGTTGGATGGTTGCTTGGATGATTTGTTGGATGGTTAGATGGTTGGTTGGCTGGCTGGATGGTTGGTTGGATGGTTGGTTGGTTATTTTGAGACAGGGTCTTGCTGTGTTATTCAGGCTAGCTTTAAACACACTATGTAGCCCAAGCTGGCCTCAAACTCACCATATTTCTTCCACCTTACTTTCAGAGTGCTGGGATTACAGGCCAGCATAGGCACGACCAACTGCACTCTAAATGTTGAGGTCAGCTATCACATGTTTATTTTTGTGTCCCTAATAACTAGCACAGTGAATGGTAAATTATAAAAGCGACTTCATTTATTCATGGTGAATGAAGGCAGAGACCCTCCGCGGACTTGCACACTCTCTGAGCTACTGAAACCAAGGTCTTGAGCATTTTAGCGATTCCTAAGTTTACAGACATAGTAAATAGGCTCAGGACTTTAAAAATTGGTGATCCTTCCTACTCCTCTTTATAAACCATCGCCTATCTTGTGGGAAATAAAAATCACTGATAAGGAAAAACCAACGGATGTTTTCACTCATTTATTTATTCAAGAGCCCAAACAATTTCTTGAAGGACTATGCCAATTGTTACGGGTGACAGGAGCTTGACTGTGTTAGAATCAAGACTTGGGCTCATTAATTTAATTAAAGTAAATAACAGAACAAAAGAAATGGAGGACGATGCAGCTCATGCGATCCCTTAAGAGGGATATGTTTAGAGTCTCTAAAGTATAGTAGATACAATTTAGTTAGTTGGAGGAAGTTACTATTCCAGGAGAAAGGTATGAAGTCAGGTAGAAGGACGGATATATGCCTGTTGTGGAAATAACTACCTGGAATAAAGTACACTAAATGGAAAAGCCAGAATAGAAGGACAAAATTAAGTTGCACGACATGTGTCAGTATCAAGCTAAGGCTAATGCATAGATAGAACATCAATGCATTCTGGCTTATAAAATTCTCTTACACAGGTGGAGTTAGAAGGTGACTGGTTTGGTAGGGCTCATGGAGTGCTTGGGTCAGTAAATAGATGCAACTAGAAATCACACTCGTGAGTGAAATAAATCACTGTCTCCTTAGTGTGAGAAATATGTGCAAATATCACATGTGCAAATATCAACTGTCTCCTTAGTGTGAGAACCTGCGTAGAAAATAAAAGCTGAAGGGTCCAATAGCTACTTGGAAAAGGGAATGAACCTGTTTCCAGGGAAGGGATTACCACGTTGAGGAGAAGGACAGGAGAGGGAGAAGCAGAGGGAGACATGTCTGCGGATGTAGGCAGGATGGCTTGGATGCCTACCCTGTGGATTTCTGCTGGGCTATGGGAAGAAATCGGTACTCATTTTCTCTTCTTGATTTCTTATACATTTATTTCTTCTCCCAACTTTGCATGCTCACATCTGGTAATATAAGCAACTAATCTGAAGACAGCACTATGCAGTTCAACAAACTGTGGGATGTTCATAGTATTTGGTTTGGTGAAATTCTGTATCATTTGTAATTTTTCTCTTTTAACGCTATTTTGTGCTCTCTGTTTTTACAAAAAATTTTTAAAAAGACAACAAGGGCTTAGGAGGAATCAGTTTCAATTACCCTGTCTGATATAAACAAATGCCTGATTATAAGGATAATGAAGCTAGAAAGATCAAGTATACAGGCACTAATTATTTCAGACTTTAGAGCCTGACTATATGGTGGATTCAGGCCATTGCAGGTGATGTTAAGGAAAACTGCTTAAAAGTTTAATTATATACTTTTGAATGGGCTGTGAATGATGAAGCCATATATATTATTGAACGTTTACTAAGTGCCCAGCATTGTGCCAAGCACATTAATTGCAAAATTACATTGACTGTTGGCTGTGAGCCAATGCCTACTTTACCCCATTCTTACCTTAAAGATACACTGAAAGCAAATTGTCTAACCTGAGCTTGATGACACGCATAGGGAGATAAAGCTGGGCTCAGATCCCAAGACATCTGAACTCCATCTTGGTGTTTATTAATAAAATTACTCTGTAGTGTGAAAGTATTTTTGGCCATCTGTCCATATGGAAACGTTTTCATCCAAGATCTGAACATTTAAAATTTCATCTCTCTTCTGTCTGACTGATCCTGCAGCTGGAGCTGTCTCAGAATGGCAGGCAGGGGAGCCAGCTCAGGGGACAGCCCCAGGTCACCCTGACCCGGGCCCACTGGGATGGCAAAGAAAGTGGCCCTAAGGGAAGCCCTCTGCAAGCTGTGCAGCGCGGCTTTGAGTATTATACTATGCCGTATTCTTATTTTACCCAGAGAACAATTTCATATTTTATGCCACATAGCAACAGTAGGCCATACGACACTTAGAGTTCACCTTCCAGAACATTCTAAATGCATCAGGGGGGCTGTATCTGATTTGAGAAATGCCAGAGCACCTCAGCGGTGTGACCGTCACCCTGCAGTTGGCCTGGCCTCCGCACGACCGTACGTGGTTTGCACCTGGCGTCATCTGTCTTCACGGGGCTAAAACTTCCCTGACGAGGGCTCATTTGTGAAGCACAGAGAACACTGCAGGCTCCAGAAGGCGAAGTGGCGGTGTGCCTCACGGTCAGTGGCCTTTGGGTTCAGGGACATGCGGTGGAATCCATCGTGTCCTTGGGAGGCTGTAAACAGGCGGATCTCTGCCAGTCCGACCTAGGGGTGAGATCCTGAACA
>PVKN010007749.1:0-26124 GCA_004027915.1 Capromys pilorides
AATATTCCATTGTGCATGATACCACATTTTCTTCATCTGTTTTTCTGTTGATGGGAAAACAGGCGATTTTTGATATGTAATTATTATGAATTGTGCTGCCACAAACATGGATATGCATGTATCACAGAAGAGCAATAAAGGGGTCAAGTGGAATTTCTAGTTTATAGCATTTTAAGGAATCGCCACAGTGATCTCCTCTGGTGGTTGTACTACTCTATATCCTCAGCAACAATGCAGAGGTTTCCTTTTCCCTGCAGCCTTATCAACATTTCTCACTTCAGTTAGTGATGACAGTCATTCTTTCTGGAGTAAGATAGAATTTCAGTGCTGTTTCAATTTGTGTTTCTCCAGCGACCAGTGATATTAAACATTTTTTCATGTATTTCTTGGGACACTTGTGCTTCTTCAAGGAAGTGCCTAGTTGTTGTTCATTTTTATTGGGTCTTCTATTTTGGGAGTAGTTCTCTATACATTCTGTGTTAGTCTTCCACCTAGGAGGAGCTGTGAATTATTTTTCTTATTCTGTATGTTGTCTCTTCATTCTCTTGGTTGTTTCTTTCACTGTGGAGAAACTTTAATTTGGTATTGATTTTGTTGATTCTTGGTGTTGTTATTTCTTGTGCCATTGGGGTTCTACTCAGGAAGTCTTTGTCTATACTTATGTTTTCATAATTTTTACCTATTTTATCTTCCAGCATGTTGTTTCTGTTTTAACATTTATTTTTGATCCATTTTGATTTCAGTTTATTACATGATAAGATATGGGGTTTAGACTCAGTCTTCTGCATGTAGAAAGCCAGTTTTCTTAGCACCACTTCTTTTTTTATTATTATTACTTTTAATAAGAAATAACAATATGACAGTTTCAAAACATGTTAGTAGCACATTCACAATAACTGATATAATGCATATTGTTTTCCTCGTAGTAGTTATAGGGAGCACAGGGTGTAGACGTGATAAATTTTCTAATCGATATTACTAAAGAAAGAAAAAACATTTTTTTCTCTTTGAACTAAGAGGAAGTAGTTGTATACATAGTCCAATGTTCCATAACTGCAGTAGGTTACCGGTGAAACTGGAATGTTGGAATCTGTTGATTTAAGCCTTTTACAGCTCATCATACTAACCTAGCTTTGTGTTTTATGCCTCATAGTAAAATTTTTCTGCTGGGTGGAGGGCAAGTTAAATCAAGACCTGTATAGCAAAACATTTAATAGCATTCCTCTACACAGATAACAAACACACTGAGAGAGAAATTAGAGAAACAGTACCTTTCATGATAGCACAGAAGAAAATGAAATATTTAGGCATTAATCTAACTAAGTAAAAAACCTTTTCAATGAAAACTACAGTACTCTGAAAAAAGAGATCCTAGAAGATTTCAGAAAAAGTAAAGATGTTCCTTGCTCCTGGATAGGAAGAACCAACATTGTGAAAATGGCCATACTCCCTAAATTGTTATACCAGTTTAATACAATCCCTATCAAAATATCATCGACATACCTCACAGACCTGCAGAAATCATTCCTAAAATTTATTTGGAACCAAAACAGACCCAGAATTGCAAAGACAACTCTGGAAAACCTACCACCATTTCTTAAAGAGGATATCTTTCCTTGAATATATGTTTTTGGCACCTTTGTCAAAGATACAAGAGTTGAATGTGCTTGGAGTTTCTTCTGCTTCATCTATTCTGTTGCATTCTTCTGCCTGTATGTTTTTGCGTCTGTATTATAGTGCATTGTTGGCTGGCAAGATAGCTCAGTGGTTTAAAGTGTGTGCTTAGGCAAGCTTAGGCAACTGCAGGGATCACGGTTCCACCGGTGGCACCACATGCTGCACCAGCCCCACCACCTAGGGCAGGCTGAGCTGTCTATAACATAAATAAATAAATAGAGTTTAAAAAATACTAAATGGAAAAAAGTAACATAGTGCATTGTTCTAAATCACTTTAGCTTTGTACTGCAACTTTTATTTTCTTTATTATTATTTATTACTATTATTATTGTTGTTGTTGTTGTTATTGCTGTATTCTAGGGAACGGTCTACAGAGTGTTCATGGTCTTATTACTAGATGGGACTCATAGTGAGCTGCCTGTTTACAGCCTCCCAAACGCTGGGATTGCAAGTGCACTACCACACCCAGTCTCAATTTCTGTCTCAGTGCGCCCTGGGAGCAGGGCTCGTA
This sequence comes from Capromys pilorides, assembly GCA_004027915.1. Taxonomy (NCBI): domain Eukaryota; kingdom Metazoa; phylum Chordata; class Mammalia; order Rodentia; family Capromyidae; genus Capromys; species Capromys pilorides. The sequence goes on from PVKN010007749.1 coordinate 2,189, forward strand.
GGGCAGGCCCGGGGATCAAACTCCTCACTTTTTGTTCAATATGAAATTTAAGATTATTTTCATTGAATCTGTGAGAAATTCTATTTGTGTTTATATATTTTATGAGAGTGTGTTAAATTTCTGTATCATTTTAGAAATATGGCCAATTTGAATATATTGCTAGCACCTAATCAAAGAATAAGAGATATCTTTCCATTTTCTGTTGTCCCTTTGATCTACTTTTTCAGGGTCTGATAGTTTTCATAGTATAGATCTTTCACTTCCTGGGCTTGGATAATTCATAAGTATTTAATTTTTCTTGATGCGTTTGGAAATAGTATTGTTTTACTAATTTCTTTCTCAGTCAATTCATTATTTATTTATTTGTATATATTTGGTACTGGCTCTCACTAAACAGCTCCAACTCCTAGTGATCCTCCTGTTTTCAACCTCCCCATTGCTGAGATTATAGGTACACACCATCATGCCTGGACTCAGTTGCCAGGCTCAGTGCACCCCAGGGCAGGGCTGGCATGACATCCGGTCCCTGGTCCCTGTGCTTACCAAAGCACACACTTAATACACTGAGCTATCTCCCTGTCATTTTCAATTCATTGTTGATGTACAAGAATGCTGTTGATTTTTATGTATTGATTTGCATAAATTACTGAATTTGTCCATTAATTCCAGCAGCCTTGACGGCTGGCCAGATAGCTCAGTGGACTAACGTGCCTGCTTAGGTAGGTACAGAGATCAGGGTTTGATGCCTGGAGTGCCGGTGCCAGCCCTGCCCCCAGGGCACACTGAAATGGCAACTGAGACTGGATGTGCAGCATGCCCCTGTAGTCCCAGTGCTTGGGAGGCTGAAGACTGGAGATCACTACAAGTCTGATCTATGTAGTGAGACCCTGTAAAACCCTGCATTAAAATGCATTTTAAAAAGATTCCAGTAGTCTTTTGGTAGAATTTTGAGTTTTTTATGTAGATGATTATTTTATCAGTAAATAATGATAATTTGATTTCTTCCTTTCATTTATATGTATAACTGATTGAACTGGCTAATTTATCAAGGACTATGTTGAAGATGAGTGATGATAACAGATGCTTATTTTGTCCCTAACATTATAGGAAATGTTTTCAATTTTCCAGATTTATTGTGATATCAATGGCAGAAGTTTTGCCATAAATGACTTTGATAAAATTGAGATAAAGTCATGTAACTATTTCCTTAGGGTTGTCATCATGATTGAATATTGGCTTTTGTCATGATTGAATATTGTCTTTTTCTCCACCATTTCACATGATCATGTGACTTCTGTTTGCTTGTGTTTATGTCATGTTTTACACTTACTGACTGGCACATGTTGAACCATCTTTGTATCCTTGGGATGAAGTGTACTGGGTCATGGTACATAATCTTTTTGATGATTTGTTGCATCCTGTTTTCTAGGACCTTGTTGAGGAATTTTACATCCACATTCATTAAAAAGATTGAGTGGATCATTGTCTGGTTTTGAAATCAGAGTAATGCTTACATCTACAAATCCAGGAATGACTTTGGAAGTGCTATTTCTATTTCTATTTTATTAAGGAATTTGAGGAACATTACTATTAGAAGTTTCTGAACATTCTTATAGAATTTATAGGATATCTATCTATCTATCGATTGATCGATCGATCGATCGATCGATAGATAGATATATCTGGACCTGGTTTGTCTTAGTTGTTTTAGTTGTTAGGGTTATGTTTTTTCTACTTCAATGTTGCATTAATACTTTAATTAGATTATTCAGGGTTTTTATGTCTTCTTGTCTCAACTTTGGTAATTTATACTTACCTGAGAATCTTTCCATTTCTTCTGAATTCCGCAATTTATTGGCATAGAAATTTATTACCTTGTACTAGCTTTGGATTTGGATTGCAATTGTTTTTCTAGGATCTTATGAAGCACAGTTAAATCCTTTATATGGACTTGTTCTTTTCTGTTATGGTTATTCACAGCTATAAATTTTTCTTATAGGACAGCTCTCACTATTACCCATAAGAACAGGTGTGTTGTTCTGGCATTATCATTTAATTCTAGGACCTTATTTGTTTCCTGATTTCTTCTATGTTCCATTGATTATTTAAGAGTATATTATTTAATTTCCATAAATTTTCATAATTTCTGTAAGGCTTTTTGCAACTAAGTTTTAATTTCCTTTCATTGCACTATAATCTGATAATATGCCTGGTATAATTTTGATTGTTTTATATTTACTTAAGCTTACTTCATTGGCCACAACGTAGTCTACTTTTGAGAAATATTTTCCATGTGCAGTAGAAAGAATGGATAATATAATGTTAAGTTGAATACTCTGTAGATATCTATTAAGTTCATTTATTTAATGGTTTGCTTCAACTCAGATATTTCTTTGTTGAATTTTTTTGTCCAGTTGATCTGCCTATTGGTGTTAAATTCTTAACTCTTAACTGCATGGCTGTTTATCTGATCTCCTATGTACTGTTGTGTTTGTTTTATAAAGTTTGAGCATTTTTTGGTGGTTATATGTTTGTAATTGTTATCTTCTAATTTGAATTGTTCCTTTAACCAGTATGTAATCACCTTTTTGCTTCCTCTTATAAGTTTTGGTTTAAAGTCTACTTATCTAAAAACGAGATAGCTAATCATGCTTGCCAGGGAGTTATTTTATGGAATATTATTTCCATTTTTCAATTTTGAGTCAATGAGTTTCTTTAGGGTTTAAATGTGTGTTTGTCTGAATGTAGAATATAGCATACTGCTGGAGTTTGTTTCTTGATCCATTCTGTCAATCTATGGGCCTGGGGAGATAGCTCAGTGGCTTAAGTGCCGACCTGGCAAGAACAAGGTCTTGAGTTTGATCAAGACCTAAAAGAAGAAAAGAAAATGCTTCCAAGAGCCAAAGCATTCTGTTGATCTGTGTCTTTTGATTAGGGAATTGAGACAATTCCCACTGACAGTTGTCACTGAGGTGCATTGACATATGCCTATAATTGCCTTATTTTCCACTGCTAATTTCTAATCTTTCCACTTAACTGGTCACCCAACCTGTTATATTCACTTTATTGGGCCTTTTTACATTGCTAGCTTCATTGTCTCTTTCTAAGCTATCACTAAAAATTTTCCTGGAGTACTGCTTTGGTCAGCATGGATTTCTTAAGGTTTTCTTTATCATAGAAATATCTTACTCCTCCATCAATTTTAAAAGATAGTTTTGTAAGATTTTTCCATCTGGGTTGTGATTTGTTTTCTTTTTAATCTTTCAATGCTTCATTCCAAGCTGCTGGCCTTTAAGATTTGTGTTGAAAAGTAAGATGTAAATCTAATGGATTTTCTTAATGATTTATTGCTTTTCTCTGCCCACTTTTTTTTAGTACCAGGATTCAAATCCAAGACCTTGAGCTTACCATGTAGACTTTTAGGCTGCTGAGCCATATCCCTGGTCTCTCTACCCACGTTGAAGATTCTATTCCTATGTTGGACTTCTGGAATTTGGTTATGAAGTGTCATGGGGAGGTTTCTTCTGATCACGGCTATTTGGGGCTCAGTGTGTCTAACGTCTGTGTGTTAAATTATTTTCCCATGTTTGGAAATTTTCTTCTACTATTTCAGGAAGGATTTTTTTAAACAAAATTTGTAGTGTCTTCTGATTTTTCACAAGTTCCAGTTAATCTTAATATTGTGTGATCTAGCAGCTTTCAGATCTATTTTTCCGTTCTCTTATTATTTTCAAAGTATTTTTCCATAACTGATCACTGACAACAGTCCTACCTTCTACTTCTGACACTCTATCATCAGGTTCTTTGATTCCACTGTACAAACTTTCAATGAGAATTTTACTCTCCTAAATTTCTTTCTGTACAGTCTTCTTCGCTGGACATTTATATTTGCATTGCTTTGTTTAGCTCAGCTATCTTTCTATCAGTGTCTTCTGCAGATTCACCGTTTTAGTTATTAGATCATTGTGTTTAGTTATATCTTCCTTGAACTTTCCAAACACTTTAATGGCCTGTGCTTTTATCTATTTTGTTATTTTTCAAATAATTTAGTTGTGTGACTTTTGATTTCCTCCCCCTCAATGCCTTATAAATCAGATATGGAGGAGCTAGAAGTTGTTGGAAGTATCTTATTTCCCTGCTTTCTCATGTTTCTATTTTTTGTTGTTTGTTTGTTTGCTTTCTGCATTGAGGCCATAGGCTGATTATAGCATAATACTTTGTTTCCAGTATGGAGAGTGGAAAGGCTATTGGACCATAGTCTGCTCCCTTGAGAGTAACTGTATTTCCACCTCCTCTTGGGGAGACCTATGTTCCTAAGAAGTTAAATGTTACCTTATTCTATACAAAGATCTAAGTGGAGATACCTAATCCACCAGATATAAAGATGTCGGCCATAAAACTGCTGCCTATTCTTTGTATTCCAGTGAGTCATAAGAATTAATCTTCAAAACTTTGCTTTGTGTTTCACTTTCATTTTGTACATGAAGATTTTTCTGTTTTGAACTTTTTAAAATGTTTTTGTCATGCAATTGTACATGTTCAGAACAAGATAGGTAGCCTCACATACCTATTCAAGCTTCAATCTTCTTTGGAAATTTCAACTTTCCCCTTAGTTTGAAGTGAGGATTCCATAGTTATAATCTAGTTTTCCTGGAAAAATGAATAACGGAAAAGTCCTTTTCAGTTTTCACTATGAATGTAAATCATTCAGAGAAGCTTGGAAGGTGAAAAGGATAACATTTATCCTTAAAGAAATAGTTTGAAAGAAATAGAAAGAATTTCTCTAAGGGCCAAGATATAGGTTTCTTTTTTTTTTTCCTTCAATATCTTTATCAATTTGTTTTGTTCAATATCTTCATCAACATCTTTGGGTATTTCTAATGTGAAGCTGAGGTAGACAGTAATTGTGGTAGGTGATTATAAAGCTTGGCCTCACAATTCTAACTCTCTCAACAAGAATACATCCAACTGCACCTAGGACTTTGGCAGAGGGTGGTTAAGGCAGACACATAAGGACATAACACTTCTGTTCAAGGATGAGTAAAGAGCAGGAAACCAGGCATTAGTAGTGAACCACATGTTCCCTCAGAGAATATGCATCCTGAAAAGCTCCCTGAAAACCAAAATAGGCAAGAAGCACCTGTCTTTCTCATCACATCCACCCACCAAACAGGCTAGAGGAAGGACATGGGTTGGCCTGCAGCCATTATGCCCTTTCGCCTCATTATCTTGTATACCAACTTACTCCATACATGGACTGGGACAACTTGCTTCAGTGTCCTTTCCAGATCAATAGTAACCATGCTTTTTCATTCCACTGCAAGGTGAGTACCGCTCTGCTGTCAGTGTTAATGCCCCTCTTGTCAGTTTACATGCTGCTGCTGCCTTTTGTAGGAAAGGACAGGAAATCCTATAGTGACCAAGATCAGAGAGGAAGTAGTCTGAGACAATTGCTAATATTCATGACCTCCATAGTGAGCCTTCCAGAATATTCTCTGATTTCAGCCCTGCCCCATCACTAACAAGCTATCATGACAGCAAAGGCTGTCCTGGAGCCCTGTACCAATCACAGGTCTGTAGTTGTTATGTAAGTAGTGTCTTCTGGCTCCAATAGTCTAGGAGGACTTCCATCTGTGTACTGACCTCATTGTGCTGCAGTACAGACCCTGTTAAAATCTCACTTTTGTGTTCCTTTAAATCTACCCTTGATTTATTTCTCAAATAGTGTGCATTTCAAAGGTCTTATAAGTCTAGTCAATAGTCTTATCCTGAGTATTGTGGACAAAGCAGTCATTTCAAAGAAAAGAGCTATAACACTAAGGGTTGTTAACCATGAAGAGCTCCAGAGACCAGCATCTGATAAAGGCTAACAGCAGAAAGCAGCCCCAGTACAATGACCTATGGAGTCTAGAACAAGTTGGCATCAGAAGAGGCTGGCTGGTAGTGGCATCAACAGGGACTGGTTGTGTTGGCTGTTGGTATCTGGCATCATTCAATATCATCCATTGAATGACATCAGGATTACTGGCAGAGCTGAGCTTTGCCAATTCATGATTTCCATCTGAATGGAGCAAAGAACTAAAGGGCTGGAAGTTCCCTAGCCATGAATTCTGATGAGGCTCAGCCTGCTCCTACTTGGTGCATCATGCAGTGCTTGTACCCAGCCTGCCATCCTGAGAGCAGAGTATGTAGAGACTCAAACTTCTGTCACATTGCTACTAAATCTCAGCCCCTTGTCACTGTAGAGCTCAGTACATCCCTAGCCATTGCCTCTTAAAGGCCCCACTGCCCCAAGAACAGAGCCTTGCTTTGAGACACTAGGTGAGGTCCTACAACATGGCTGTAACTCCAGAGAATCATGGGCCACAGGGAACAAACATCAGTCACCGATCCCCAAATCATACTAAATCATGATCAGCCCTTGAGGTTTACTCTGTGCACTTTCTATCAATATGCACTTATTTGCATGTGAATACTGTATTTTTTTACTTATTAAATTTTATTAACTATTATCTACAAGTAGATAATAAATTTTATGCAGGCAGAGATATTTCAGTGTCTACCAGGATGGATCCCAAATCACAGGTGATATGATGCCAGGGGTTGAGAAGCTGGCTTCCACCAGGCTATTTCTGGCTTAGAAGTAAAAAAATGAAAGTAAATGAAGTAAAATCAGGAGCCAAAATAAACCTACCTTCCCTTAATATGTCGGTGTTGGGCATTGTATCCTAGTGACAGGAAAGCCAAAAAGTCATGAAAGCAGGAGAGTCATCATGGTAGACCGATGGTTCATGTTTTGAAGCAGAGAATGTGTCTCATACCAGTCATTCTCAAGCTTTAGATTCTTCATTTATGAACCATGTAATAGAAGTTATTTCCTGCAGATTCAGATGAGATAATTCATGCTTATAAAGCAAGTTATTCATGATTTCACCTGTAAACAGAGTAGTTTTTCTTTCTGCCTCAGTTTGGGAATTCCAGACCAATCTCCAAAAGAAACAAGGTTGCTATGAGTGAAAATGGGAAGTTTTATTTTCAAGTGAGCACTTGAGTTACAATAATATTTTCCCCTATACAAAGAATAATGTCTTTAGAATAAAAAAAATAAAGTTTCCTTGGAGAATGCCTTCCTCCATAATGAATGGAAATGAGGCAATTACGACCAAATGAAAAAGAACAAAAATAATCCTGTGGCATCTTTGAGATGACGGCTATTTTGCTTCATTCTGTTTCTTCAGGGGGCTCTTCTTCAGGGGACTTTCAAATACTATTCTGTAGTTATTTACTACTTTGCTAGTTTGAGAGCTTAATATTGGGGAAGATGAATAGTGGGCTTTTTGGTGTTAGGTTTAATAAAGCTTGGAGGCAAGAGGTAGAATAGGGTGGCTATAGATTAGAATGGCCAGTATCTCCTATAATATCTCAAATTCCTAAGGTTGGAGGTGCTGCCAAGGCAAATCTGTGCTTAGCTGTGCCAGGGGTCTAGCCTTAAGAAGAGGAATTGTATCTGAGCACCCCCGCCCCCATCACAACCACCTCCAGTTCATTTACATTTTATAAAGTATCCTTAGCAAGGACTTCCTGGTGCTGAACCAACATCTGCTACTCCCTTGGAACTACTGCCCATGGGCTCAGATCTCCTGGGAGTGCACAAAATAACTCTTATTCATTATGACTTGGCATTCACTTACGACTCCCTTGTTCTCTTCCTCCCACATCCATCCCTCTACTGAAAACTCTGGAATGCTTGCCAAATACTCCAAAGAAAGGGCAAGGAACCATGCTCTGCCTGGTAAAGCCAGTGCCCAGCCCTCAGCTCCCCGGTTACTCTTTAGGCACATAAGCTCATTCTCCAGGCTTCACCTTATACTTGACACAAGGGGAAAATGAATGTTTAAGAAATCAGATATGTTAAGAGCTAGGTATGTCTTTGCGTCTTCATGAAAACTATACATGATTTCAATGTAATGAACAGGCTCTTCAGAGACTTTAGGTCTTAAGTGCATTCAAAACTTCTTTTCATGCTATGAAACAAAAGCCTAAAAACAAGCACTGGCACTGGCTTTCCATGGGACACCTAGATTCACTGTCCCTGATGAGACAATGAAAATAGGTTGCTTATTTGCCTGGTCAACCAAGGGTGGGGGCAGGGAGTGCAGCTAACCTAAAGATAGCCTTAATTTCATTTGTTTTTCCTAAGGAACATCTGCTTGTACAATGATGAGAAGCTGGCATTCATTAGCACAGGAAGTACAGTGTGTGAGGGTTGTGTCACTGGGAGTGTTTAAGAACAGAATAAGTCAGGCACTCATGGCAGTGATTTGAGAGCACTTTTCCATGTTGTGAGGTTCAATCTAGGAGAAAGTGTAGCATTCAGAGATGACGTGTGGCTGAGGACTTAGTTTTGTGTGGCACTACGGGTCATTGTCCCAAGTTCTGCCGGCACAGGACAAATGATGAAGGACACTGACCATGTGTATGCACCATGTGAATGAGTGCTTCATGAGAGGCTGGCAGCAGCAGCAGCAACAGCAGCTCAAAATATACTTGCTGAATAAATGAACAGATTCCTCAGGCACATAGGGAGAAGAATGCAGTACATTCTGTGCACACTTTCTACATTCCAAAGTGCATTTACATACACTATGCTGTGACATTTTCTTTCCTAGCATTCTTATAGGAATATCACACAGGTAGGGCACCTACCTCTCCTGCTTTTGCACATAAAATCATTGTTCCCAAGTTAGTGACAGAGTTGGGACTAAAACACAAGTTTCTGGATTCCTGATAGAGTTCTAGAATATGTAACCATCTGGCCTGTGACAGCCTCAAAGAAGAAAATCAGCCTTTCTCTGTGAAGAACTCATTCTAAGAAACACAAATCACAGGGCAGAACACATTAGCTGTATTTAGGAATTGATGAAGAAAATTTCTCAGGTACTTAGCTCTCTTATATTTATAATATCAGAGTAGAATGTCTAAATATGCTGAATGTTTTGTCTCCTTCCAGCTCTCTCTCTTCAAAAACAAGTACTTCAATTAAAAATTAGATTTGAACATGGTAAATATATGACAACAGACACAAAGGAAAATAATGAAATTTAAAAGTGAGTTATTCCTTTTCTCAAACTATTCATCAAGCTTTCCAGCAATAGGTATTTGAAAAGATATTTGAAAATGTATAATGTAGCAACCAATTGGATTTTCCTTACAAATGAAAAGAGCAGATGAAATACAAAGGATGCAAAGAAAGAATAATAGCTGTGCCTTGGCTGTAGAGAGGACATGGGTTAGAAATCAAACCCCAAGCTGTGGGCAGGTTCTAGCTCAGCCCCGTGACACAGATAGGCCTTAGGATTTACTGAGCTTAGAGGCAGGACTGCTTCACATCTAGTTTCCTAACTTCCAAAGACCCTACAGATGTGCATCCTACTGATATTTCATTGGTTTTGAAGTAATTAAAGCAAATATTTCCATCATAGGGACGTGTGTGTGTGTGTGTGTGTGTGTATGTGTATGTGTGTGTCTGTCTGTCTGTCTGTCTGTCTATCTGTGTTTATCTGTGTCTATGTATTTATGTATGTGTGGTCACATGCATTACTTTCTGGTCTACTCCTTTTTCCACAAAACAGAGCTCAACACATCTAATTAAGCACACTTAAAGGTACATTTGCATTTTAAATGTCTGCAAAATTAAAATTAAAATGAGAATTTTGTCAGCCTTATTGTGCCTCAATAGTAAAAAGCAGAATAAAACTACGTTGCTCCCTAAATTTAAGTTGTCCCTACCAATGTCCACATTACACTGGGAAAATCAGCCTCAAATGACGAGGTGTGGAAAGGGAAAGAGTAGGTAAAGGAGGCCCTGCACTTCTCTCCCTGGGGTGAACCTTCCTCAGTTTCTCCTGCTTCCAGAGTCCACTGCCCTCAAGGGACATAGCCCCCCTTCACTCTCCTACCTACTTGCTCTGCATCCCTTTCACGTCTTTTTAAAGAGATATTTTGGGAAGCAGCACACGCACATCCAGACACCAATTACTCAACCTCGCAGCAAGTATGGAGATGATGGTGATGTGGCCCGCGGTCTCCTAGCAACCGCGTGGGGGGAGCTGAGGCTGGTTGCCCAGCACCGCCTTGCATAGAAGGCATTTGCGCATTTTCACTTTTGTTGTCTTTGACGGACATTTCTAAAACGGGCTCTGTATTCTTGGGGAGATTTTAGGCACATAAGTTATTCTTTAAAGGATCTTTGCTGACATCCACAGGTCCTATAATTAACATCTCAAGGCTTTACAGGCCGGAAGTGTTTCGTCACCCCTAAAAATACAGCGTCCCTTCTTGGTCTCCTCTAGCCTTTAATGTTAAGCATTGTCCAGCCTTTCCCATTCCCCAATGCTGCACACATATTCATCCCAGATGTGGATATTCACACATTCGTTTTTGTTTGTTTGTTTGTTTTTCCTAAGTCATAACTCAGTTCTTCGGAAAGACCAAAAAGACTCAGGTCACTGGACGTCTTAATTTGCATTTTAACCAAAGTTTCCTTAGCTGTGGGCATAACCCCAAACCTATTCACCCAGCTCCGCACCCCACACACCTCGCACCACACCTCACTAATGTGTTACCTATGGAGGAATGTTTGAAAACAGGAGAAATGGATGAAATGAGGAAGGAGGTGAAAGCTAGTGGATTCCTGTAAGTGGAAATAATAGGATCCCACAAGAGAAAACTGCTGAGCACAGAAGCAATGTTTCCATATCTGATGGCAGGGGCATAGTTGAGGGAGGAGACAGAGAAACAGCATGAGACAGAGAGATGTTATTGATAACATTATCAATAAAACAAAAAGAGTGAAAGAGTTGAGTAGAGCAGGATGCTCATCTCCCCTACTCTGAGAGCCTCTGGTACCGTGGAGCATTCTGGCTCACAGGAATGCAAAGACTGAAATGTTTTGGGGAGAAAGCTGTGGTGTCAAGGGTAAGGAGGAGGAGGCAGGATCGCTTGATGAAAATGGAAGAGCACTGAACCTGTCCTTCATTCTTAACCATCTCTCAAGCAATGGATGTAAGAAATGGTGCAAGGAAAGCTGTGATTCCTAGAAGACCTTCCAACTTTTATTTCAGCCACATCAGAGGCTATACATCAGAGGCTGTTTCTTCCATTTTCCCCATCTGCCTGTCTGTGCTCTGCTTTCCTCTTCCTCGAGTTAGAAATTTTGCAAGATAACACACAGGTCCCTATCAGCATTCCTCTGGACCATGGGCTTGCTAGGCAGAGCCTTCCCAGGTAATTTCTCTAGGCTCTCCAAAGTGGCTCCTGAGAGCTGGCGACCATCTTACTTTTAAATGGAATTCAGGTACAGCAGTAGCTACAAGTCCTCAAAAGGAAGAGAAAAACAGTACTTACCCTCATATGGGGGACCCTAGAGGATGACTTACACCTCAGAAAACCCACTGCACTGCTGGCTCTTAGAAAAGAAATTTAGAATGCATGTGCAGGAATCTCAGCGACCAAGTGTACCCCAGAAACAGTTTGCTGTACTAATAAATGTCTAGCAGCCAATTTCCACTGCTTTCAACACCACTTATAGGTATAGAGACCAAAGATAATTTGTATTAATCTCATGATATCTCAATTAATTTAGTATTAAAATATTTATACAAGGTTTTTCTTTCCTTTCCTAAAGTGTATGTACATTTTTGGAGGACTCTATGTATATAGTAAGCCCCAACTTGGAAACATTCCTAAGTTGAGTTCACTCACAACTCTGATAATGTGAGTCTTATATCTTTGACACAAATATCTAATGTGAAGCACAAATACACACACTCTAAATCAACACATGAGCTACTTCTGAGCCTTGTTTACATCCACAAATGTTTGTTATGTAAGGTCCATTCGTATCTGTGAAAGACTGCAGCTCGAATATTCACAGATTGGGAACTTGCTATACAAATAATGAGATAAATAGGAAGTAGGGAGAAGTTCAAACACTTCCTCAAATTGCACGTTCCATGTCTCAAACGTATTTTCTACACATGCTAACTTTTTCATTGATAGCATCATTTTAACTTAGTTCATTGAAAAGAACATTCTGTGTTTTGTCTATTTGTTTCTTCTTTCTACAGATTTTTTAATCTATGTCTTGTACTCTGAGTAGCTATCTTGAAGACAATGATATGCAAGTTATTAACTATTCTTATTATCCTATTTTTTGATGTGAAATTTTGTTTTGCTCCTTCATAATATTTTTAAAAACTAAAAGAAATTTTTAAAAAAGAGTCAGCCACAGCCGCTCCCTGTCTCCCTGTGGCATTAGCTTCAGGAAGTGCGCATGGTTAATATGCAGAGTGTCCAATAGCATCACATTTGTAGTTGTGAAATAGAATCTCAGGCTAGGGAAGCTACAGTCAGGTTGAGGACGGAGGCAGAGCTGTGTCTCACATCCATGGACTAAGGGCAGTCCTCAGTCACCCTGGCTCTCTGAAGACCAAAAGTCAGGTTGTGCTTTTCACCTAAAGCTGTGAGCTTGACCCAAAGGCCAAAGCAGAACAAGAGGCAGAGCTACAGATGTTAGCCAGGGGAGCTGTAGACTTTATTCCACCCTTTTGATGAGGATGAGTTCTGTGTCCAGGAAACACCATGAACTGCCTCTTAGGACTTCCTGGCTTCGTGGAGAAATATATCTAGGAGTAAAGCATGATTCCCCCAGAGTATTATTTTTGAGCCTGCTGAGGTGATTCTTTATTTTGTCATGTATCTGAAGTTCTGCTTGCTCAAGTTCTGCTCTGACACAGGCCTTTGTCAGAAGCCCAGTTACCATGGCAGTGCCTCCAAAATAGAACAAGTCCAACACACATCAATAGACGGTACGATAAATAGAATAAGTACTACCTACAATACATTATTTGGTTTCTACTGGGTAGTAATTTGTGCAGAGTTGAAAATAACTATGCTTCCTTCTTCATTTAATTAAAGGAAAACAATTCCACAAATCTGAAATCCAGTGTTTATATCAGAGTGAGATTCAAGTTGCTATGTGATTAAGAGACCAGGATTATGGGTGAATTTTCTTGGGGAAGAATAACACATTAAAGCTAAAGCCATTCAGAGAATCACTGTAAAGCATTCTATCTTACAACCCACCACATAGTGTGGTGGCACAAACTAAATACAAACAAAGGAGAACATCTGAGGAGTTTAACATTTATTTCTCCCAGTAATAGGACAAGTGTTCATCTCTGATCTTAGATATTACAACTTACCCCTCTTTTAAGTGCCATGCCTTGGATTGCAAACCATGTTATATAGTAATCCTTGTAAGGAATGATTAGGCAGAGACCACTCATCAGGCTTTTGTGAAAGCAACAGGGCTATGATTTAATGTCTGGTTACACACAGACAGTAGGTCATATAGGCCATTTGTAGGGAGCAAAGAGAAGTGGGTCTTTTGTAAGGATTGAAAGAAGGCAAGGGACATTAGGTAGGAAGATTTCAATAAATAAACATCAGTGGTCAAAGATCTTTGGCTGTTTTTCACCTCACTGGGTAGTCCTTGAGGTATCCAGGGTAAATTTTTGGGTCTCTTCAAATGTCCCAGGGCTGTAAGATTCTATGCCCTGTCTTATATCTTATAGTCTCTACTAAGAGCAATTTCTCTGCTGGCTAACAAGTTGGGTGCTGCAACAGTCCTATCCAATTTAAGCTTTACAATCTCTAACTATGGTTAATGACAGGGGACCAGAAGGAGTACTCTCTGAAAATCTTTCTAAATGTTTCTAAAACCCATTCTCAAGAAAACAGTTATATAATCTTAGGAGAATCAAAAGCTACAAGATTCCAATAACACAGGGACCTTAGGTATAGTAAACAAGACAGTAGTGAGTCTATTCACACAACTTACTTAGAGGGAAAAGCCATTTTACTTATCTGGTTCAGTAGAGTAGTTGGTATCTTCATTTCTTAAGTGAAAGGTGAGTTCATCTATTGGTTCACAGGTATACAAACTTTTGGTCCCTCTTCTTGGTCTTTCATGTTTCAGTCAGGTTGGGCTTCATCCTGGAGAGGTGAATCCAGCTATCACCTGCAGAGGAAATAATTAGTAGGGCCATAGAAGGACCCTTCCGTTTGGATGAGAATTGGACTAGGGTCCACTCTCTTTCCAGGGCAGACTTTGAAATAGCAATTATTGTGTTTATAGAAATGAAAAATCTTATTTCCATCTTCCTGGAGGGCCTGTTGGAATCTTCCTAGATGGGTCAACATGTTGAAGGACTTGTCATGTTTCAGTGTCAGTGAGTATACCAGATATCCACAAGGACTCCCATGAAGTATTCCAAATGGGAGGAGATTAAGTTTGAATTTAGGAGCTGCCAGAAGTTCAATAAAGCAATTAGAAATACATCTAACAACATCTTATGGATTTTCTTGACATAGCTTGGCTAACATTCATCTGAGTTTGATTGGCTCTCTCATTCTGTCCTGATCATTGGTGTCTCCACCCAGTTTCAAGATGATGTGTAATTCCCAGTGCTTTTGCAACTCCCTTTGTGACTTGGCATGTGTTCTAATTTTTGTTTTGTTTTATTATTATTTTTTTTAATTTTGTTTTGTTGTACAGTGTCTTCCTACACAGCTCAAACTCATAGTGATCTTCCTGTTTCAGCCTCCACAGCATTGTGATTCCAGGTGTGCATCACCTCCATCTAGTTTCTGTGGCTGGCATAGCATGCCTGAGACAGAGCTGGCACAGCATGTGATATCAGGGATCAAACCCAGTTCCTTGTGCTCACCAGGCAAGCACTTCGAACACTGGATTACCTCCTGGTCAACAATTTGGCATGTGAAAGAAAGTTTGTTGACACTCTGATAGACCTAGACAGTAGAAACCTAGGGATTATTTCTTTAAGGAGGGCTTTGACCATCTTTACAGCCAATTCTGACTCAGTAGGAAAGACCCCTACCTACCCAGTAAAGACATAAGTGCACACCAAGAAGTGAATATATCCCTTATACATAGGCATGTGAGTGAAATCATTTTGCCAATCTCCAGGGAAGGATCCATGCCTTTTATTTATTCATGCAATGAGGGAGAATGAATCTCTGGGAAGGCACAGATGGAACATGCCTTACACACCTGGATTACAATATTACAGACTCGGGGCTCTATAATGAGTCTCTATGCCGTAACAGTGATAGCACAGTATCCTTGGTGGACGGCATCATGTAGGACTTAATGACTTTCTGTTGCGTTCATTCTGATAAGAACAGTGGGGTCCCACATACTACCATTACACCTTTGATTCCCTCAACCTTATTATAAATTATTTGAAACTCTTCTATAGAGGATTCTGGTTCCAGGTCAAAATGTTAGAATGAGTCTATGGATAGAGCTGTTGGTGAGTCAGAATTATATTGGAAAACAGCCTGTTTGGCATTAAAATCTGCTTGAGAATATCCTGGAGGACAAGGTCCATGGAGACTTGATGTGTCTTGCAGTGGACAGCTGCTATCTTACTTTGGAGATTTACTCCCTCAAGGCAATTGAGGATTTCAGGATTTCTGCTCCATGTTTCATTAGAGACTGGTGATTAGTCAAAAGTCCTCTTTTTTTCCAGGTGACTGGATATGCATGTAGGATAAGAAAGGTATATTTGGAATATATATATATATATATATATATATATATATATATATATATATCCAATTTCCATGGAGAAGTAGAGGTGCCTGAAGCAAGAGGTTCTACCTTCTGGGTATAAATCCTACAGGGAAGTCCTCTTGCTTCAGTGACCTGATCTGTCTAGGCCTGATCATAGTATACTCTACTATCTAAATGCAAACCTTTCTGAAACTGCTGCCCTCCATGAACTATGTACTAGCTGGATCCAATAATGCATGGATTCTCAAAACAAGACAGCTGGCATAGGATGGAGTGATAATCTGTTCACTTTCATGCTCTATCTGTTGGTTGCCTGAGAGGAACATGACTGGACTTATAACATTAGAAGACCAAAAAGAAATAACTGAGTTCTCAGGAACAACATCTTGATACATAGTGAGCCTTTCTGCAGTCATCTATAAATATCACTTGAAGTCCAACAGTCTTAGTTTGGTATGGGGTTGGAACTAAGGGATTTGGTCCTAAAGTTATCTTAGAAAATTCATGGACTAGGAGTGCTATAATGGCTAATGTTTGCAGGCATCTAGGCCTGCTTGGTGACCCTTCATCCAGTCACTTAGAAAAGTAGGCAATTGGATGGTTTACCTTGCCTGGATGTTGAGTTAATTCTCCTATGGTTACTTCATGTCTCTCATTCACAAAGAGAAAACAGACATCAGTTAGATTCAGGCTTCCTAATGCTGGGACCTGGATCAAGGCCTGTTTTAAGGCTTTAAAGGCCTCTTGAGCAACTGATGTTAACTTTAAATGTTTAAGTTCTGGTCCTCAAGTTGTCTCATATAGTGGTTTGGTTGTTACTCCAAAGTGATGTATGCAGCGAAAGCTTGCTATTTTCAAGAAGCCCTCAGTTGCTGTTTGAGTTCTGGAGGGTCCACTCACCAAATTACTTCTGTCCTCCTTAAGGATAGTTGTCTTTGTTCTGAAGTTAAGACATATCCTAATAATTCACTTTTTATTGAGAACTATAGGCCTTATGTTAGGACCCATTATAATCCAATTTTGTTAAAGAATTGAATCTTAAAGGTTTTCTCATCACATAACTCTTAGTGGGACTACAAATGAGGTCATCTTACACAGTGTAATAGGCCTCTCTTTTTGAATTTTAAGTCTCTTGATTCTTGACCTAAAGCCCCTGCACCCAAGTAGGGGCTTTTTCTAAAACCCTTATGCAAGACAGTCAAAGTAGACTACCATTGAATTCCTGTTTAGAGATCCTCTAATTCAAATGTGAGAAAATAGTGAATGCTAGAATGCACAGGTATGGAAACGAAGGCATCTTTGAAATCAAGGACAATGTACATTTAATGTCTCCTAGTGCATTAGTTACTCTTCTCTCCTTGCTAGGACAAAATTAAAGAAGGTAAGGTATATTTAGCTCACAGTTAGTGAAGGTTTCAGGCCACCCTTGGCTGGCTCTAAGGCAGGGTGGAATATAGCTGAGGGAAGCAGCTCATAGTGGTGGAGAACAAAGAACAGCAAAGGAAGAAACAGCAGCTGTGGCAGCTAGCAAAGCTCTCTACCTTCCTTATATTCCATGCAGATTACCCAACCCAGGGCAGGTGTAGCACTCACACACATAATCCTAGCATTGAATCAAGAATTAATCACAAACTCTAGAAGCTGCCCCATGACTGCATGAGGCTTTGGGGGACAATGAGATACAACTATAACAACTAGGATCTGTACCGAAGGGCATGTGTGTCTGCTACTAATGTGTGAAGAGGTACTACTGCCTCACTGATAAATTTGTGATCTTGTACTAGCTGATAGTCTCCTCACAATTACTTGACTATGATAAAATTGGTATATTGTATGGAAACAGGCATGGGGCCAGCAATCCCATAGCCAAAAACGTATTAGTAATGACCTTTAGCCCAAGTTTAGCTTCTTTCTTAAGGAAACCCTGTCTTCTGTGTTGGTCTTTTAGTCAAAAGCCTATGAACTGCCTTTAATATTCCTTCCTGAAGTGCCACCATACAATGATTGAGGATCTACTCCCAGAAGAAACATCAGGCTCCTTGCGCAGGGCTGGGCAGGTTTCTAGCAACAAGGATGTGGGTTTCTGGAAGTTTGACTATCAGAGTGGACCTGAGTAAGAAAAGTATATCTCATCCAGTTATTGGTATGGGGCACTACTGTATTAGCATAAAGGCAGCCTAAGAAATGAGCTCTTACTAGCAGCTCACAGCAGGAGGAAAAAAAAAAAAACAAAGCTGTCTAATTAACCTCCTCAAGTAGTTAAGGTGAAGCTCAACTCAGTAAAAACCTAGAATAAGTCCTGATAGTATCACTGAGAGTATAACTTATTTGACTGCTGTATCGAAAGTTATCCAAAACTCCTATGAATTAATTACAATACTCTTGCAGGGCAGCCTTGCAAACTGCCATGGGATCTATCACTACTCCTGCCTGGGCCCTTTTTCCTGGCCACCATGGTAAGGAATGGCCTCATCCCACTCTGGGAATGAAAGTAGTCCCTCTTCCAAGGTCAAGGTTCATCTTTTAAGGTCTGACAGGTCCAGCAAGGGCTAGATTGCTTCAACAGGTGTTCCTTTACTTGGTGCCCTATTTGCTTGCACTTGAAGCATTCTGACTTGTTTCTGTAACTCTTTGGACTACCTCACACTCCTCTGGTGTTACAGGCTTTGTCACAAACCTTATCAAATAGGATGTGTGGCCTTCTTTCTTTATTCAGTACTCATCTGTCCACTACTTCATCATGATTATTGAACACTGCGTAGGCTTCATTGACCAGTTGGCTCATTTAAGTTTGTGGGCTCAGTTGGACATTTTCAGGTTTTTTTTTTTTCTAGTACCTGGAACTCACTAACTAATAAAGTATTGCCTTAGAATGATCTGACCTTCCCTGGACTCAGAGCCTAAATTACTGTATTTATAGAATAAATAAATCTACTTAGGCCTTTGCAAGCCAAAGCTGGAAATCAACTGAGTTTTCACTGGGGTTCTGACTAATAGATCTGAGCTGGTTGTAGCTCACAGGTTTGGGCACAGCTTGTCACATGCCACCTAAATGGCTGGATGTTTAACTTCCATTTTGCCTGTTTTCCCCCTGTTTTATGATTCCACTCAAGACCTTCTTGGGAGCCAAACAATGCAGCAATTGACTGGCTGAGAGAAGATGAAGCTGCAGAAGCTTCATCACTGACCTGCTTTGCAGTCTTGTAATTGTTTTCATTTCTACTACTTCGGTGCTTTGCTGCCTTCCTACCTTCTCTTCCTCATGAACTGTTTCCCCTTTACAATGTCTCTTTACCAGGCCACCCTGTCTTGGAGCCAGACAACCACAAATTAAAACTTCTACAATCTATGATCTGGACAAACTTTTCCTCCTTTAACTTTGGACATTGAGTATTTTGTGTGGGCAATGAGAAATGTAAGTAAAACAAATACCAGTGAAAATAAGTTCAAGGAAGAAAGCATACTAAGCAGGGAAAGTACAAGAGAAGCATGAGAACAATCATAGCCTACCCATAAGGAGAAGTCTGATGCAACATCAGCCTTTCAGAGTTCCCTTAGATTTTGTCAAGGACTGGACCTTCAGAATCATATATTGACTAGCCATTGGTACATCCGACCCCCTAAGGGCCATGAATTTAAGCAAGAAGCATCTGCTTTTGAAGAAGGCAGTTTATGATTGCATTTCTGTCTTCACTGCAGTTCATCTTTAAGCTTCTGCTTCACGTGTATTCAAAGAATATCTTTTTCACTATTTCTAAGGGAAAAAGAACAGAAGAGAAAGATTTGTTAGTCAAATTTCATTCCATGCCATTACAACCACTCTCATCTATGCAATAACACTCATTGTCATACTTCTTCCTTATTTCTTCTAGATTCCCTGTACTGTCACTAATTCTGATGGCTTTTGTAGTTGATTTGTCTCTACATACCTTATCTTCTGGTCATGGTGCCCTTATCAGGGTGCACCTGTTCATGTGCAATCAAACTTGAACAAAGAAGTATCCAGAAGCACCAAGTTGAGCACCTTGGTACTAAGCAAATTCTTCTTTGCTCCACTGTGTATGAGTAACCCACCTCCTCCTGATAATCATGACATTAATTCCTCTTTGTTATCTTTGCACAGAAGCCCAAAACACCAACATGGTACTTGTACCTTATAGCTTAGGGCTTTCATCATGTTTCTCTGGAGAAAGCATTCTCCTTTTGGAAGCTGAAAACTCTAAACATGTTCAGCCTACTATATTTCAGGTGATGAGAAGTATTCCCAAGAGAGACTAGTGGAGTAATGGGAATTGGAGCCTATTTATTCCCAACTTTCTTTCCCAGAGTATTGTAATTTTCTTGTAGACATAGAATCATGTAACAAGCTTTGATTGAAGTGTATATTGCATCATGGAGAGGATATCATCCCAAAATGAAATGAAATAAAACATTTGTGTTACTTTCAGAGTCTGTTACAAGCAGTTCTAATACTCTACTGGGCCAGCTGTTTCAGTGCAGTCTATAACCTGCCAAATAAATTCATACTCAGAGATTCCTTTGCTCAAATGGGTCCCTTGACCTGACATAACGCTTTTGAGGATTCTTAGTACCTTCTTAGGAAATCGTGATAGCTGATGCCCTATATATGGAGAAAACAAACTGAACACATATCAGGAATTAGTAATTAATTTTATCTGAATGGATCAGTAGCCTTCCCAGAGTAAAGGGGACCGAATTTGTGAAGTTGACACCTGGTGACCATCTTTTCTCACTATAGGATGGTGCCAGACAATGACTCATTATTGGCATTTGTAACTTCTATATTGGATGTTTACCAGTGGCGTCAGCTAGACTGGTCTTGGTCAGTTGGAGGGCATGTTGATGACCCAAGACTAGCTGCCATACTTCCACAGTAACATTTTCACTCAGGTGCTCTTTGAGGTCGTCACTGGAATGATTAATGCCAGTGCTTGGATAAGATCATTGTACCAGATTATGCTGTCTAGTGGTAGTTGTCTTTGTTAGTTTTCTTTCCTGGGTGAAATATGCAAAAATCACACAAGTTATAGGAAGAGAGGTTTATTTTAACTCATGTTTCAGTCCATAACAAACTGGCTCTGAGGCAAGATGACAAGGAAGAGGGTATGGAAGAGAAGAGATGCTCAGGATCTGGCAGCAAGGAAATGGAGAGGATAAAGCAGTGAGGGAAAGAGACTCTTCTGGGCCATACCCCAGTGAACACCTCCTCTGAGCACTCCACCTCCCAACATTTAGCTATCAAACTCTTCAGTGGACTAATCCACTGATGGTTATGGTACCCCATGATCCTTGCCTCTACCTATGAGCTGGGGAGGATTTGGGGACACATCTACAAACTAACCACAACAACAGTTTAGCGTTTGTGCTGGGAGCAATGCTACTAGGGGAACTAACTTATCAGAGCCATTATCAGTTTATCACATCTAAGCTTGAAATCCACTCTCTTTTAATAATCATTAGTTCATGTTTGCAGGACATAATGATTACACTTATCATGGGAAATCTGTACAACATATCTGAACTCTTTTCATTCCCTTCCTCTCCCACCCTTCCTTGTTCCCCCCAATTCTTGTTCTCCTTCCCATCTGCAAAATCTCCATTTTCATTGTTTTCTTCAATTCTGGTTTTCATCCCATTTCCCTTCCTGTCATATCAGCTTGCCCCATCACTTATTCCCCTTCACAATAGAAAAAGTTGTGTCTACTTCTTATTGTCTATCTTTTAATAAACATTTATTTTAGAAACTTTATGTATTTAGTACATGGGTCTAAATGGTCTCACTAAAGATATTGGACTCATAGTGATCCTCCTGTTTTCAGCCTCCCAAATGCTGGGATTACAGGCACATGCCATGACATCCAGTCTCAGCCACCTTCTCAGTGCACCCTGGGGGCAAAGTTGGCATGGCATACCTAGGATTGAACCCCAGTCCCTGTGCCTCCCTAAGCAGGTGCTTTAATCTGCTGATCTATCTGGCTGGCCCAAAATATTTTAGATTTACAGAATAATTATGAAGGTAGTGATGGGAATTTTCATCAACTTTTCACTGAGCTTCTTCTATTATTAATATATTACATTAGCATAGCACCTTTCTTACAATCAATGAGCCAATATTGGTAAACTTTGACTAACAGACATCCACATATTGTTCAGGTTTCTGTGGATTTTCTGCTCCAGGATCTCATCCAGTCTAGCACTTCATGTTTAGTATGCATGTCTCCTCAGCTGTCTCTTGTGACACTGTTATGTACTACGACCTGTAGCAGTCACTGTTGTGACAGCTCCTCAAACCTTTTATATTCTTGCTGACTTTGACAGTTTTCAGCAGTACCTGTAAGTTTTGCTGTGGAATGTTCCTGAAAAGGAACTCCTTCAAAGTTTTGTGATGATTCAACTTGGATAAAATTTCCCTTGAGAAGATCACATTGGTTAAAGGCCATTTGGAACACATTTTTAAATATTTCCTAGCCATTTGGAACGCTTCCAGTTGACACCTGGCTCCCCTTGACATACACCTTTATCATTGTAGGTTTTGGTTGGAGCACTTTCAAGCCTTTTAGTCACTGCAAATGCCCTGGGTCCTCTTGTTTATTTTTTCTTTAGTCCTAGAATCATCCACCTCTACAAGGAACCCTGTAAATGACCACCTGGTTTCTTTTTAAGACAAAGTACTAAAACTTATACTTCATTTTAAGACAATGCTTGGAATGCTGTAGCTTACTCTTCTTTCTTTTCTGTAATCTCTAAAACAAGGAAGAATCTGCTTCACCATTCATTTACTTCACTGATAAGTTCCAGCATAGATGTGTGGTGGTTTCAGAACTGTTAGTACTTATCTTCATGGAAAACTTCAACAACTAGAGTGTAGTGCCTGTGAGGAGTTTTTGTGAGTATTAATCTTATAGACTGCACTCATTTCCATAGTGAATTAGGCCAGCACTGGACTCCTCTAAGTTCATCTGTATTTATTATATTTAAGGCACCAGTTCTGGACCCTATGCTTTTGCCTCTTTCAGCTGACATGGTATATTAATGTTTATCAATAGTGGATACCACAGGGACACAAGAGGGATGCTTCTTTCTGGTCCCAGTGTGTTCTTTCTGTTTGTTCCTATGATCCTGTAGCAGCCAGCAGCATGGAGCTTGCCTAGGGATGTCCACCTTCCCAGAAGGTTCTGCCAGCACAGAGCCTTGACAAAGGTCCAGTGCAGTTGCACAATCTTCCACTTCCACAAACGTCCACTGCTGGCTTCAACGCTTTGCTAATATTGTCTTAAAATTCTTAATAATTCCATAATTTTAATCCAGTGTGACAAGTGAGGATGCCTGTGAGCAGAGGAGATGAGCAAGTTGTGCACACAAAAATTCAGTCCTGTAGGCACAACAGGCAGGGAAAACAGGAGTGCCTAGCATTTAGCCTGTCCACCTGGCATACATAGGTATGTTTAGGACACTCAATCAGGACTCTGCAGACTCTGAGAGGGTGGCATGGCTGGGGAAAGCTGAAACCCTGGAGGAGAGCAGGGATACCCCACCGGTGCAATGCTGAGACCTGCGGTGAGAGGCCAGTTCACCTGTCCTCCCGAGCCTTCCTGGTCTCCCCAGCACAAGTGTTGGCTCTCTGGCCTGACCAGCCAGACAGGAGCATCCTGTATTCAATCAGTGAACTACTCAGTAGATTATCTTTCAGTACACACACAGAGATATCGCCAAGTACATTGGGAAGTTGTTAGAAGTCTTTAAAGGTTTTACAATATCTAGTTTTGAGATTCTAAAAGATTAGAAAGAAAATAGGTACAGACTTAAAATAGAAGTGATTGTAAAGATTGTTGCATTAAATATAAAAAAATAGTATTTATATGAGCTTTCCAATAAACCAATTATTAACAAAAAAGACTATTTTTAAATTAGTGTCTTCTTGTCATCAAAAAGACAGCCACAGAATGCCTAACAAGCATTTTGAATTACACACAAATTGTGAAACCATTTTAGTTTCTTGTGCAAACTCCACAAATTATAGAGAATGTCAGAGAATGCATTAAAGTGCCACCTAGAAATTTATGTTTAAAATTAAATTAAGACAAATAAAGCTGATTTATATAAAGATTAAATCTTTTTAGAAAAAGATTTAGGATCATACTCTGGATTACTAAAACTTATACTTCACAATAATTTGTCAGAAATTTATACTAATGTTGTCATGACCTATAATATATACAGCAGCTCCATTCACAGTTACATTAGCAAAATTATC
>PVKN010007750.1:0-11017 GCA_004027915.1 Capromys pilorides
TTTGCGGGATCGGGGTTCAAACTCATGACCTTGCACTTGCCAGTTAGGCACTAGTGCCACAGAGCTATCTCCCCAGCCCGAGACTGTGTTTCAATAAAAAAATAATAATAACAAAAGAAAATGTGCTATTTACCTGAAAAATCCATTGCAAAGCAAAAAACAAGGTTGGTGGGGAAGAAAATTATGAGCGACAAGGACTAAAGATGCACTGCGTGCACCTACGATCAGCACAGCGTTCCCATTGCTCCAGGCTCCATATATTTTCTTATTTTTGGTTCTTCTGATGATGCTACAGATTGAACCCAAAGCCCTGCACATGCTAGACAAATGCTGTACCGCTAAGTTACTATACTCCTAGCCCACCCCAATTTTTAATCATACCCACTGGCTCAGTTCAGATTAGCTAGTCCTGGGATTGGAGCTAGAGTGGTTGCCTAGCATGCACAGGAGCTTGAGTTCGATTTTAACCCCACCAAAAAATTTTAAAAAGCTGACCTTACTAAATATGTCTAGTAGTGGAAATACTCATAAGATGAACAGCCATGGACTGTTCCAAGAAGCATGGCGGTGCACCCCTATAATCCCAGCATCTGGGAGGCTGAGGCTAGAGCTCAATGAGTTCAAGGCCAGCCTGGGCTACATAAGAGAACTGATGGCCAGCCTGCACTACAGTGAGACTCTGCCTAAAAAGCAAAAAATAACTAGATCTTACTTCCACAACAGTCTTTCCAAACAGCACACACAGCTAGCTATGGTAGCATATATCTGTAATTGCAGCACTCCAAGGCCCAGGAAGTCACCGAGAGTTCAAGGCCAGCCTGGACTACAAAGAGAGACCCTGTCTCAAGAAAAAAAGAAGGCCACAAAGAGGCCACACATGCTAACTACATCTTCAGTCAGGTAAGCAAATGATGATAGGAAAGAGTTTGAAAGGGCTGGCATGCACCACATATAACACCAGCCCCGTGCCTAGGTGCACTGACCCAGCGGAGACTGGGCGTGATGTACCCCTGTAATCCCAGCACTAGGGAGGTTGAAAACAGGAGGATCACTACAACTCCAAGCTGTGTAATGAGACCTTGTACCAAATGCATTAAAAAAAAAAGAGTTTGAAAGGGCAGAAGAATTTCATTCTTACCCATTTGCCATCATAAAACCTAATAGCAGGGAAGGCTCTGAGGAAGCAGCCGCCCTCTGGCTGCAGGAACCAGGCTCCTGACTGATTGCTACCGCCAGATGCCCAGAAGCATGGCCGGCCCCCATCAGCGGTTCTCTGGTACTTGTTAAAAGAAGTGCCAATAAATACTTCAAAGACTTAAAACAATTAAGTAAATTATTATAGCTTATTTCCACCTATAATTGGTTATGTGCATGGCTAACTAGAAATTTATCTGCCCCTGAAATCATCACTTACAAAATCACCAGCGGGTAAACCAATGTATTGCTCGCTAAGCACCATCATATTAAATCAAGTGTGGGGCTGGCGAGATGGCTCAGCAGTCTAGCGCCTGCTTAGGCAAGCTTAGGCAACCACAGGGACTGCAGTTCGATCCCCAGCACCACATGCTGTGCCAGCCCCACCTCCAGGGCAGGCTGAGCCGGCTAGAACATAAATAAATAAAAACAAATCTTTTTTAAATAAATAAATCAAGTGAACTTGGTAAACTGAATGCTGTGAGCTGGGCCTGAAATTCCAGTGCCTCTTATTAAACAGTTCTCAGTAAATATAACAAATATTGGGGCCGGCGAGATGGTTCAGTGGTCTAAAGCGCCTGCTTAGGAAAGTGCAGGCAACTGCAGGAACTGCGGTTCGATCCCTGGCACCACATGCTGCGCCAGCCTCACCACCAGGGCAGGCTGAGCCAGCCATAAAAGAAAGAAAGAAACTAACAAACAAAACAAGCAAACAAATATTAACCTGACTGATGTATGTCTATTGTCAAAAGATTCTCTAGTTTTTTTCATTCTGCTACATTTCTAACATTCATCTTATTGTTGGTAGATTAAAAATGTGGCCATGCTTACTAACTTTGTAGTTTTGTTTTTCTCTTCTATCCACCCACAGTATGCTAGCACTGGGGGCACAGCCAGGGCTGTTTCTCGGGACATGATTTGAATCAAAATTCAGGTCTGCTCTAAAGCATTTACACAACCAGCAATTCAGTCTTCAGTAATACTCACCATGCATGTCACCTTCTCCCTGGAAAAGAAAAAATATATATAAAAATTTACTTCCTATTTATTTGTTTACTTATACTTCCTATTTTAATTACCTATATACAAAAGTCACAGTTCACTGGCTGACAACTAGATGGAATCAAATGTGAAATTTCATTCTGACACAATCAAATAAAGGACAGGTGGTAACCTTTATTCAACTTGGGATAATGCTATACAAAAATTCTGCCCAATGAATTGCCCCATTTATGATAAATTTGATCATTATGTACATCTAAAAGATACCAATAAAATCTGACTTAAAAAATTGCCCCAGTCCCAGTGATATCTAAAATACACACACGCATGTGTGGCTTTTACTCTGATGGCCTAAAGCCAATCAATCAGCATTTCAGTGGCTGTTTCATCAGAACAGGAAACTGGAAATCTATCATCTGCTTCCTCTTTCTCCTTCCCTAGCTACTGAAGGGCCCTGTGAGCTCCAAATCTCTAACAGCTGTCCCTACACTAGGCAGCTGCCGCTCCCCTGCACTGGGAGGAAGCCCTCCTAGGCAAGGTCTTTACTGACAGACTCCAGAAGGCTTCCCAGCAGTACTCCTCTGCAGATATGTCTAAGAATAACACCAGTAGCTGGGCATGGCATTGCAGGTCTGGAACCCCAGAACTCTGGCAACTATAGCAGAAGAATGAGAAGCTAGAGCCTAACCTGGCCAACTTACCAAGGCCCTTCTCATAATTAAAAAATTTAAAATGAGAGGCTGGGGAGATAGCTCAGTAGAATAAGTGCTTGCCTGGCAAATGCAAAGACCTGAGTTCAATCCCCAGTTCAGCAAAAAATAAATAAATAAGTAAAATAAAAATTAAAAATGTGGCTTCCTGCTGGGGTGCTGGTCAGCCAGTCCCAACATGTGGGTTCCTCCACAAAATGGGAAATATGCAGCCTGTGGCAAATGGCTCATTCCTCCAGTTTTCCAAGTGACCCCAATTTGGATGGCCCAGGTTAGCTCCCTGGAAGATTTGTGTGCTATATGAAAATCTGGTTTCATCTCTGCAGGTTCTGTGTCATTGTTTTGGCTAAGGGCCTTCCAGGTTGGTTGATTTCCTTGAGACAGGGTCTCTCTGTGTGATTCAGGACCACCTTGAACTCATCATCTGGGGAGATGGCTCAGCGGTCTAAAGTGCCTGCTTAGGCAAGCTTAGGCAACCACAGGGACCTCAGTTCGATCGATTCCCGGCACCACATGCTGCACCAGCCCCACCCCCAGGGCACGCTGAGCCAGCCATACTATATTAAAAAAAACTCATCATGTGGCCCAGGCTGGCCTCTGATCCCCAGGAATCCTGTCTCAGCCTCCCAGTGCTGAGGTTACAGCATGCACCACCGTGCCCAGCTTGGTTTAATTCTTCACCACATGCTTTTGAGTGGAGGCCTTGTGTAGACTGTGTTACATGGATATAAATAAATGGAGTCCATCCCCCACACAAAAAAAATTAAAAATGTGCCAGACCATGGAGCTTAACAGGAGAGCCTGGCTTCAATCCCCAGTACCACTAATGCTACAGTCTCCTTGAGTTCAACTTAAACATTCACAAACTGCTAAAGCATTTGCAAACTGCTTAAACTCAGAACAGTATGCTAATGAAATAAGGGAAAAGTTAGAGTGACACAAAAGTCCTTGAAATTATTACTGAAGGACCTGAGATTAATCCTAATGGCAAGAGACATCTGAATGGATCAGGACAAAGAGAACTCGTTTATCTGACTTTAATCTCTATTTACAACGCCTCTGTCACAAAAATGGCCCAGTCCCTTTCCTAACTGCTATTATGTGAGATCCCAGTGGCAGAGCAGAAATTCTCAGTAAACAAGGGGAAGTTTAATTTCTGAACCCTGTGTCTGTCTTTCCTCCTGACCTTCAGATCAAAAAAGTCTCCAGCACTTCCATCCGAGGAGTTCCTTCTCTGGGGTCCAGACGACTCCACATCTTCCCTGCCCCCACTAGACTTGGCACCTAGAAACCAAACACAATTTCTTGAGTTACCTCTTTTTCTGGTACCAGGGTTCAAACTCAGGACCTTGTGCCTGCCAGGGAGGCACCCACACCACTGAGCTATTTCCCTGGTCCCACACTTCTTGAGGAATACAACAAAAGACCAAAAACAAAACACCTTAGTCACACATGGATGGAGGAAACTTTCTCAGCTGAATTTTTTTAATATATTTGGCTGCTGCAGGGTCTCACTACACAGCTCGGACATGGTAATCCTCCTGCTTTAAACCTCCCTAGCATTGGGATAATAGGTGTGTGCCATTATGCCTGGGCTCTGGCCAGCTCAGCCTCTCCTGGGGGTAGGGCTGGCATGGCATGTGGCCCAGGCACTTTGAGCTCTCACCACCTGAATGGTGGCACACACCTGACATCTTAAACACTATACAAGATTAAATATCTTATTTCAGAGTCCCTGTTTATCCCACAGAATCTCAGTTTCCAATTTTTTTTGTAAGATTTTTTTTTTTAACTTCCTTTCTTTCTTTATTTATGTTATGGCAGGCTCAGCCTGCGCTGGGAGTGGGGCTACTGCAGCATGTGGTGCCGGGGATTGAACCGTGGTCCCTGTGGTTGCCTAAGCTTGCCGAAGCAAGCGCTTTAGACCACTGAGTCACCTCGCTGGCCCCTCCAATTTCTTTCTTAACACATAAACCTTGAGGATTGTTTATTACCCTCAAGTCACATTTTGATTAGTAAAAAACCAGCTGTAGGGGCCGGCGAGATGGTTCAGTGGTCTAAAGCGCCTGCTTAGGAGGGCTCAGGCAACTGCGGGGACTGCAGTTCGATCCCCAGCACCACATGCTGCGCCAGCGCCACCACCAGGGCAGGCTGAGCCAGCCACAAAATGAGTAAATAAAGAAACAAACAAACACAACAAGCAAACAAATAAATAAATAAATAAAATTTAAAAAAAAAAAAACAGCTGTAAGCTGGGCACAGCAACTATAATCCTAGTTACACAGGAAGATGAAACAGGATTTTGAGTTCAAAGCCAGCCTGTGCAATTTACTGAGATCTCATCTCATGATCAAAATGGGATGAGAGGCCAAGGATATAGCTCTGTAGTGGAGTACCTGACTGGCAAGCATGAGGTCCTGAATTCAATTCTTCATACTCAAAAGGGATGGGGGGGAGTTGGTAGCTCATGGTAAAGTATCCATTTTAGGGCAGCCTGACAGCTTAGCAGACTGAAAGTGCCTGCTTAGGCAGAGCACAGGGGCCTGGGTTTGATCCCAGGCATACTATGCTGGCCCCACCGCTGGGGCACACTGAGAAAGCTATGGAGACTGGGCATGGAAGCACGCGCCTATAATCCCAGTACTTGGGAGGCTGTAAACAGGAGAATCACTACAAGTCTGATCTACGTAGTGAGACTCTATAGACTTTGCCCTAAAAATGCATTAAAAAAAGAAAAAAGAAAGAAAAAGAAGAAAGCACCTATTTTAATCCCTAATAGCAAAACCAAACACAAAACCCATATCCTGGCATGCTGCCTGGCATACACCTGTAATCCCAAGACTCTGGAGGCTGAGGCAAGAGAATCTTGGGTCCGAGGCTAGCTTAAATTATGTAGTAAAACCCTATTTCAAAAAAACAAACCAAGGGCCAGGGATATAGCTTAATAGTACACTGTCTGCCTGGCAACACAAGGCCCTATGTTCAGTTCCCAGCAACACACCCAAAAAGAAATGATAAAAAGCCGAACCAAACAAGACCCAAGTGCTGGGGAGATGGCTCAGTAGAATAAGCGGTTGCCCGGCAAGCACAAGGGCCTGAGTTCAATCCCTGGTTTTGAAAAAAAAAAAAAAATAAGACTCAGACTGGGGCCATGCCTTGGCATAGGGAGCACAAGTGAAAGCAGAGCAGTACCTGCTGACTTGGCCCAAGAAGGGGGATTTTCTTCAGGTGTCCCGAAGATGCTGGAGGCCATTTTGTTCTTCCTCACAGGCTGTTCTGTGGGTTCATCAAAGCCTAATGAAAAATTGGATCCACCGCCTGGAGGCCGCAAAACCCTGGAGACGATAGCAAACCAATAATTTCAAATTCTACCAAAATATATTTTCTAACACCTTTCGGCTCCCTCACCCATTCATTCCCACCCTTAGTCCCAAAGAGAGCTGCTAATGAGAACAAAGAATTGATTCACACTGGTATAAATTCAATTCTTGAGGTTAAGGTACCAAATGCTGCTATGTCAACATTTGTAGTACCAGATAGGTTGGGGGGTCCTTTTAAGAAACAATAAAAGACTTATGCCAGGAATGGTGGTACACACCTGCAATCCCAGCACTTGGGAAGCTGAGGGGCTAAGGTAGGAGTACTGAGATAAACTCAAGGCCAGCTTGGGCTGAATACGCAAGTTTAAGGCAAGCCTAAACTGTACAGTGAGACCCTGTCTCTCAAAAAAAAAAAAAAAAAATTTCAGTACTACAAAAGCAAGGAAACAAAACTGAACTAATAAAAAACATTTTATTTTCTTTAAGTTTAGAAAAAGTAGATCTTGTTTTTTGGAGGAGTTAAAAAAATTTTGGAAATAGAGTCTCACTATGTAGTCCAGGCTAGCCTCAAACTCATGGATGGCAACCCTCATGTTTCAGCCTTCCAAGTGCTAGGATTACAGGCAAGTGCCACTGTGTCCAGCTTAATAGAATCAATTTAAAATGGGCCAGGGAGCTGGGGAGATAGCTCAGGGGCACAAGTGCCTACTTGGCAAGTGCAAAGTCCTGGGTTCATTCCCTGGTTCTGCAAAAAAATAAATACAATAAATGAAAAAAAAGTAAAATAAAAAATAAAACGGAGCCGGGCATGGTGGCGCACGCCTACAATCCCAGCACTTGGGAGGCTGAGGCAGGAGGATCAGTGAGAGTTCGAGACCAGCCTGGGCTACAAAAGTGAGCTCAAGGCCAGCCTGAACTGCATAGTGAGACCCTGTCTCAAAAAGACAAAAAAATAAAAAAATTAAAAAAATAAAACGGGCCAGGGAAATAGCTCAGTAGATTAAGCGCTTGTCTGGCAAGCGCAAGGACCAAAATAAAACAAGAGGGCATCATTCTGGCCAACTCTGGCCAAAATTTTGTTCAGTGTCACAGCACCTGCCTGGTAAGTGTGAGGTCATCAGTTTGATTCTTGGTACTCCCCCCAAAAAATAACAAAGTAAAATAAATAAAAAGCTGTCTCAGCACTATAAGAGTACATTTTTTAGAAACTTTCTCAACATATATAATTGAGAGGAGGGGCCAGCGAGATAGCTCAGCAGTCTAAAGCTCCCGCTTAGGCAAGCTTAGGCAACTGCAGGGATGGCGATCCCCTGTACCACATGCTGCACCAGCCCACCCCTAGGGCAGGCTGAGCCAGGCAATAACATACCTACATACATACATAAATAACTATATATATATATAGTTATTAATAACTATATATATAACTTATATAAACTAAGAGGGTAAAATGTAACTTTGAAAGTTAAATTTTTTTCCTTTAAAAATAAGGAAAAAGGGCCAGTGAGACAGCTCAGCAGTCTAAAGCGCCTGCTTAGGCAACAGCAGGGACAGTGGTTCAATCCCCAGCACCACATGCTGCACCAGCCCCACCCCCAGGGCAGGCTAAACCAGCCATGACATAAATAAATGAAGTTAAAAAAAAAAAAAAAGAGAGAGAAATAAGGAAAAAAAACCTCTGGCATAAACTAGCATTCCCACCTCTGCTCAACCCAGATAAAACAGAATGCACAGACACCATCAGCAGGTGGTCAAAGTCCAGTTTCACTTCCTTAGTAAAGGTAGGGAGAGTTCTGATCCACGAAAGGGGGAAATAGGCCGGAAGCTCCACTAGTTCTTTGTGTCTCTTCCACTATTTTTTGCTTGGAAAGAACCTAAAACACGTGTACATGATGATTTGGGTGATAAGGACCCTTCTCTTCCTTGGGGCTAACTTCCAATAAATCCTTTTTTTTTTTTTTTTTTAATTTTTATTTATGTATTTACTTGTTTGCTTGTTGTGTTTGTTTGCTTCTTTATTTATTTATTTTGCGGCTGGCCCAGCCTGCCCTGGTGGTGGGGCTGGCACAGCATGTGGTGCCGGGAATCAAACCGCAGTCCCTGCAGTTGCCTGCACTTTCCTAAGCAGGCGCTTTAGACCACTGAACCATCTCGCCGGCCCCTTTTTTTTTTTTGAGACAAGGTCTCATTATGTAGTACCTGAGGCCAGCCATGAAGTCTTCCTGCCTCGGCCTCCAGAGTCATGGGATGATAGGTGTACATCATTACACCAGGCTCTTCCATTTTGGCAAAATAAGTGGTTTCCTTTTGATTTTGTCAGTTAAAAAAATGAACCTGAGAGTATTCGCCTAAGTGGCCAGGAGCACATAGTTTGAGAAGTTGCATAACTCTGTTGCTCAGTTTTCTCCTTTAGCAAAGGAGAACATTAGTATTTATGTCATAAGACTATTATTATAAGGACATCATGTAATCTGGAACATGGCAATCATGTACATTAGTTATTATTATAAGCAAATAAATGTCACCACAATGCTATCCTCTCACTGATTGGGATTTCAGGTGAATTTTAATTAATGACTCTTTGGTGGGGGAGGTTAATACTGCAGACTGAACCCAGGAAGTACTGAGCTATGCACCTATCCCTAACCCTTTTTATTTCTTCATTTTGTGACAAAGTGTCACTAACTTACCCCAATCTGGCCTTGAACTTGGGATCCTCTCTCCTGCTTTAGCTTCTGCAGTAGCTTAGATTGCACCATGCACCACCACACAACTAACTCCCTTTATTTTTTTTTTGGTCTTTTTGAGATAGGATCTTGCTCACTTTTGAGCCTTGAGTTCACTTTTGTAGTCCAGGCTGGTCTTGAACTCACACTGATCCTCCTGCCTCAGCCTCCCAAGTGCTGGGATTACAGGCTTGCGCCACCACACCCGGCCTCCTTTGTCTTCTTTATATGCCATATTTTTCTGTATTATTTCTCTAACATTCTTTTAAAGACTGCTTCTGAGTTCCAGAAATTGCTACCAATGTTTCTTTCCATAATATTCCTTTGCCCACCCCACCCCCCACCTCAACTGCATCCATTCTGGACACCACCCCACCCCCCCAGACAGAAATCCTGGCTCCCCAGCTCCTCAGAGTTTATAGCCTGGCACCTCAGCATCAGCTCTCAACACTGATCCTCACCTTGCCAGACTCTCACATTGTTCATTTCTGCCTTCTATGGTGGCTCCTGCCCTGTCCCACTCACTTCTGTGCCAGGGTCCATAGCCCAGCACACCGGAGGTTGGGTGAGCAGACACTGAAAACCACACAAACTGTGCCCCCCCCAAAATTTAGCCTCCTCTCAGACCAGAGCGTCTCCCCCCACCCTGCCCATCAGTCCAGGCCAGCCACTTTCTGCACTGTGCCCAGGTTTCGCTCCCAAGGCCTTTCCTGGCCTGTTTCCACCTGCTCTCCCCACTCCCTGACCAGTCCAACTCCTTCAGCCCCTCTCAGAGTCGAGAGAAACTGCCCAGCCTACAGGGAGCACAGGGCAGGACACTCCCCCCTTGGGAGTTGCCAACTTATCAAGGGCCAAATGGTGAAGACTTTTGGCTCTGGGGATCGGGTCTTCCTGAACTACTGACTGCCACCTGCACACAAAGGCAGCCACAGGTAACACGAAGACAAGTGGGCCTGTGTCCAATAAAATCTTACACATCAGCTGAGCATGGACAATGAATTTTATTTTCATGTAATTTTCATAAGACAGGAAATAGTGTTTTCCTACATCATTTATCAATGTGAAAAATCATTCACAGTTCAGGCACTCTCCCAAAACAGTTAAGATTGAATCTGCCCAGAGGTTATATTTTGCTGAACTCTGCTTGGGGCAGTTCAGAAACCTCCTGTCAGAAAGAGCCAGACTCTAGGGCCCTGCATTCGCTAGTGAATAGAGCTCAAACCCAGAGCTTCGAAACCTAGGAGGCACACTATAAATGCTCAGGTATTTCAATGGGATAACCACACAACGCCCCTTTTCCCCTTTAACTACATATCTGTATAGTGGGGCATAGTGGTACACACCTGTAAAGCTGGCAGTCTGGGGAGGCTGAGGCAAAAGGATCTCACATTTGAATGTGCCCAGCATGGGCTTTTTATTTTTTATTTTTTTTTGTCGTTTTGAGAAAGTTTTGTTATGTAGTTCAGGATAGCCTTGAACTCACTTTGAGCCCAAGCAGGCCTCATATTTGTAGTGATCCTCCTGCCTCAGCCTCCAGAGGGCTGGGATTATAGGCATGTGACAACATACATACCTGGCCAGCCCTGGGCAATTTAGTAATTTAAGGAGATCCTCTCTTACTCTTTTTTTTTTTTTTGGTGGGACCTGGGTTCAAAACTCATGACTTTGCACTTGCCAGGCAGGCACTTGTGCCACAGACCTGTCTCCCCTGCCCCGAGATCCTCTCTTAAAATTTTAAAAAAACAGGGCCAAGGATATAGCTCAGCAGCACAGTGCCTGCCTAGCAAGCACAAGGTCCTGAGTTAAATTCCCAGTACCAAAATAAATAAATAAAACATTCTGAGGATATAGTTTAGTGATATAGCCCTGGGCTCCATCCCTAACACAGCAAAAAATAAATAAATAAAATTTCATTAACTACCCTCACAACCCCAGTGCATTCTTTTATAACATGTGAAACATTTAAAGCTCCATTTTTTAAAAATCTTGATATTAAACACTTAAACTCACTGAACAAATTAAGACAAACTATTCAGGTCTATGTTTAACAAGCTAATTTTATTTA
>PVKN010007751.1:0-26122 GCA_004027915.1 Capromys pilorides
ATCCAAAAAATTGAGGAAATAAATTTCAGTTTCATAGCCACTTGTTTTGGCAGTCTTACAAAATTAATGTCAATGGGATGTTCAGAAACTTAATTTAGTGCTATCTGAATTAGTGCTATCTGAATTCAAAAGTAATTCCCATAAAGTAATTCAGCTTGAAATATCTCTAGCATTCATGTAGCCTTCACTAATGTATTATGTGTTCCTGAAGGTCTCCCTAGAAGCAGATTCCAAGATAATAATAATTGTACAAGGATTCTTTTTTTTTTTTTTTTTTTTTTTTTAAGGGAAATGGGTATAAATAGAGGTGGAAAGTAACGGTTCGGACAGTCTTCAAAGTCCATGCAAGTGTTATCCCGAGGGGATGTACAGTGAAAGGAAGTTTCCACAAGTGAGCTAGATTGCTGTGCAGTTTTACTAAGTTTGACAGTCCTTCAGAGAATCCTGCAACCAAATTGGCTGTCGCAGGAGTTTCGCATTGCCCACAAGTATGCCAGTCTTGCATGTCCTGCAAAAGCAGCCATTGGCTGGAAGTTTCTGGGTAAATCCTGGGCTTGGTGAGAGCATGGGCAAGTGCTACAGAGGTGGTGGTCCTTCTTTGCCCCCTCATCCAGGAAGCTCTACTAAGTGCATTTTTATGGATACTTCACCCTCTACTTTTACAACTGTATGAAAAAGCTTTGCACTTTTAAGGATGGCTCATGAAAGCTGTCTCATAAGAAACAAATATATTTTGCTAAGTATGATCGAACAACTACCGAGGAGCTAAGCCACATAAATAGGGTCTACAATTTTTTTTAAAGGACAGCTGAGGAGCTGTGGATGCAGACAACAGTCAGTTGTACAGTTGAAATTTCTTCCCAAGAGCACAATCTATACAGAGTATAAGGCAAAAGGATGGCTACAGGTAGAAAAAATATGGTGAATCATTATTTTCATAGGTAATTATTTTAGCATGTCAGAAAACGTATGTAAAACACAGCAAAACTATGACCTAACTGACAGCATAGCTTAAGATAAAGATGAACATATTTATATATTAGTACAGCCAATCTACAATATGGCAAATCCAGGATATCTTAAGACTGCAGTGGTTTGGAAGGCACTGGCATGATGGATGGTGTAATTCAGAGTTCTCCCTTCTCAAAGCTTATTAAATGTTGGAATCAATGACAGAAGGAAAAGTAAATGGCTACGATTGAATTTAAAATGGAAATTAGACCTCCACATGGTGCCACTTTGGCTACCATGTCAAAGCAGATTGTTTTTTTCTAAGATTGTAAATAAACTTTTAGAATCTTTACAATTTTAGTTTTTGTTTTGTTTTCTTATCTTAAAAGATAGTGGCTTCCTATCTTAGCGTTCATTGAAAGCCCACTGCAAGGCAGGTGCACGACCCCCTGATTCAGGTCTTGCTTTTACTATTTTTCTTGAGATGATCCCAATCATTAATTGCAACGCAGCCCTTTCAGGAAGAAGGTGATAGGAAATGCTCTTGGTTCTTGATGCTGAGCAGGGAAAGAGTTCGGGAGCGTGAGGCAATGTCAGGCTAACATGCACAGGTGTGGGGTGGAGGAGCCCAAGGAGTGAAGCAGAAAGTGGTATGTGACATAAATTATATTGATTCCATTAAAATATGAAAATCTAAATTGTTGAGCATTTTAAGTGTATAGTTCAGTTGCACTGTTAGAGGAATGATGATGTGCGGCTTCCCTACCATCCCTTACTTTATCATCTCAAAATTCTACTCTACTTAGAGTCCCTGTATTCACTGTTTTACTTTTGTCTCTATGACTTTACCTATCTGTTGTTCAATTACTCAAAAGCAAGGGATCATATTTTGTACTTTTCTTTAGCTTTTTCCATGCAAAATAATGTGTTCAAGGGGCAACTGTGTTGTAGCATTTGTCAGAATTCAATTTAGTTTGATGAGTAAATAATATTCCATTATGTTTATATCATACTGTATTTTGTTCATATTTTCTCATGGACATTCATGATATTTCCATACTTTGTTATGAACAATGTTGCTGAGGGTTGACATGCAAATATATGCTTTAGTCTTTCCCTTCTCTTTGTGTGTGTGTGGGGCAGGGGTGGGGGGGTGGGGGCCCAGCTCCACCTACCCCTGGGGCAAGGCTGGCGTGACATGTGGTGCAGGAGATCAAACTGTGGTCCCTATGTACTTGTCCCCAGGTGTTTTAGACCACTGAACTATCTTGCCAGCCCCTCTCTTCACTTTTGATACATATCTGGAGTATATTGAAGTATGACAGGGTGATTTTATGTCTAACTTTTTAAGAAACCACTGTGCTGTTTTCCTGAGCAGGTGGAACACTGCATTCCCACCAGCAGCAAACTAGTATATCAAGTTCTCCACATCTTCACCAACATTCATTATTTTCCAGTTTTATATTAGTCATTGTAATAGGCGTGCATTGTGCCTCTTTTGGTTTTGATTTGCATTTCCTTGTGAACATTATCTTCCAGCAATGTGGAGATAGAATCATTGCTTCCTTTCAGCTGTATAGGGGAGAATTGGAAGTGCCTCCCATGGATGCAGTTGGGTTTTTATATTTAAAGAGTGGATCAAGGTAGAAAACCATGAGAAGGACCAATGAGCATACTGCCTAGGGAAATGCCATCAGCGACAGAGAAGGTGAAACCCACTAACCAAGTAATGTGGACATAACAAGAGTTGAAATTAACAGAGTAGATGTGACTAACTTTGAGGGATAAGAAGTGATACCATCTCCTAAATTGTTAGTGTGCCTTTTGTGGGGAATGTGGTGCCTTTATAGAAGAAAGTCTTAGGTTTGAAGCTAAGTCTTGCTCATATTGACTTGAGTTGTTGAGAGCTGGTCACACCCAGCATGTAGAAGAATTCACATATGATTTCAAGCTGCAAAGTCCACACAGAAGGTAATGATCTAGGTAGCGTCAGAATTGGTGGTAGGAGGAAGAGCTGGGGATGCAATCATTAGATCCTGGAAGATTCAGAGAAATAGTGAAACTCAGGTGAGCACTGTACAGTGACAAGGAAGAGAGCTTCATGGAGTTAAGGAAGACAGAGTTCCCTTTTATTTGTCCATAGCTCTGCCTAGGGGTGTAATTTCTGATGAAAAAAAGAAACAAGTTCCCTTAGCTGATAGGACTGAAATAAGTAAGATGCCCCCAAGTATGAAGTTGTGTTTACTTGTATCTCAAGCCTCCTATAGTTATAGGTGGAGTGGTTATAGGTGGCTGGACCTAGAGTTTGTGCTGATGAGATCAAGAATGTGAAACTTGGCTTGGTTCATGGTGCCATGCTAAGATTTTGTGAAATATTTCCCACACAGGTAAAAGAGATGTAAGAAAGAGAGAGAATGATGACCAGGGCTTGTCACTTGTTGCCTACTCTTGCCACTACATGTCTTTTTTGTGATGCCTATCTGCCCTGGAGTCAATTATGAACTGAAACCTCAATACCTGTGAGCCGAAATAAACCTTTTCTCCTTTAACTTTAGATGTGAAATATTCTGTCTCATCAATGGGAAAAGTAACCAAGACACAACTATGTTCTTGCACTGTGATTCATTCAGAGTAAAGGATCTAGGGGTGTTTTCAGTACTCTTTCCTATTGCTACTGAGAGAGACCTGGAAAGAGCTGTCTGACCCCACACTTGGTATGGGGATCAGCAGGTGCTTAGAGACATTTATGCCTGTCGGCAGTGCACTCATGACCATCAGGTTCACAATGCAGTCAGCAGAGTTGATAGCCATCTGCCTTCCTTCGGTACCCACTCTCCAGCTCTGAAAGCCTTAAAGACCTCATGGATTCATAAAAATAGCTTTTCCCCAGGGTTGGGTATTGATCATCTGTCACACCCTCATAGACCTCCTCTTGGACTTGTTGATGCTGGAATGTGACACGAAGCCTGTTCTCTACTGCTGTATCTGAGCTGCCTCTTCTATGTAGACTTTATCCATTTCTTCTAGCTCAGAAAAGGTATGTCTTCATTTTACTTTGAGTGTGTTGAAAGACTGCAAGCATCCAAATAGCATGCCTCTAAGTCCATTACTATGTCCCTAATGAAAACGTTCCTCGAATCCCATGATTTAAATCAATATTACCTTGGAATTAAGTCAATACGTGCTAAGGTATCACATTACATAGAAAAAGCCAATTAGACTGTCATTGCCTCCTAAATGTATGGCATTTACTAATCTGAACATTATTATTTTACCAAGTAAAGCCCTAGAGATCCAGGTCAGATGTGTTTTCAAAATTTAATGTATTTTTGACTTGGTAAATAGACATTTGGTACAATTTCTATATGGTATACAAACCCTGCCTTTATGGTCCAAATCTATTTTTTCGTAGGACCTTGTCAAACATTTTCTATGACATAAGATGAATCTATACAAAATGAACATGTGTCTGGGGACAAGTTATTAACAAAGATCCAGGTGCTGGGTTAGCATATTTTACAAGAAAGCAAAGAAGACAATTATTTTACTTTTCTCCTTTTAAATACTAATGTTTCAGTTCCCCTTCACTGGTACCCTTTATTATAATCAAGGTTCTTGTTGATATTTTGCTGAATTATCCCCTACCATATACTTTTGGTGCTACTGACTTCATTTGTGGATTATTTAGTATCATTAAATATATGCATAGGTTATGATTCCTAAAAGGTAGGTCTCAGAACCTGGAGGTTAGATTATTTTTCCTAACTCAAAATCAGCTTTTCTCCTTCAGTGAGTGTAGACTGAATTATATGAGACAAATATGTATTGCATATGTAGTGTGTGTGAAGCATAGCACTGGGTTCCTGGCACTCTAGAAGCTTCACTTCTTCCCTCTACGAGCATGTCCTATTGAGCTCATGTGTACAAGCAATGTGTTTGGGTACTTTGTTCTGCTGTCGCCCATTCTTATACATGAATTTGAACGCTCTTATAATGCTTCTCTTTGATTTTGTTTCTTGTTGAGAGGCCCTGAACATCAAACTATTTGGAGACCTGTCTGTGTTTCTTTCCAAATAGTGCAGAGACAATTTATCCTGCTTGCCTCGATTCTACCATATAAACAAAGTGATAAAATTAGACTGCGAGCAAAACACATAGCAGTGTTAAGTGCATCAAAAAAGACAACCATTGCATCTAGAGATGGTCAGAATGGAAAGCACTTTCTGAAGGGTACCTCAGAAATAGGACTTTAACGAGACTTATTGCTCTCCTCTAAGGTTGGATAATTGAGAAAACATCAGTGTTAAAGAACCTCAATTTTTTTTTTTAGTCCTAGAGACAAAATGAGGATTATCTCAGTATTATGTCTTATAGTTTATGAGGAAATATGAGCGTCCCATGGGTACAAAGGTTTTCACAGACTTAGTTGTCGAGAGCGTTTCTATAATTGATCCTTCACAGTACAGATGCAGGGGTAACACACAGATGCAAAGCTGCTGTGATGCTAAGAGCTATTTCCTAAAACTGGCTGGAGATAATACAGTGCCCAAGAACATGGAAAATATTGATGGAAATAATGGTGTTGTACAACTATCTTGAACACTTAAAATACTTTCAAAATAAGAACAACTTGAGAAAGATTATCCTTACCACTCTGAGCATGGACATCTCAGAAATAAGAACTGCATGAAGCCTTCAGTCAGCCTTGAAAAGTGGAAACACAGGTCCTGCCTTGCCAAACAGGTAGTAAAGCTGTCAACAGCAGGACTCCGAAGTCATCTAGGAAGACCTGGATGCTTAGTTAGCATATTTCACAAGAAACTGAAGAAGGCAATTAATTTAATTTTTTGATTTTCAATTCCCCTTCATTTGTGCCCCTTGTTATAATCAAGGTTCTTGTTCATATTTTGCTAAGTTATCCCCCTTCCATATACTTTGGGTGCTACCAACTTTATTAGAAGATTATTTAGTATAATGAAATATATGTGTAGGTTATGATTCCTAAAAGGTAGGTCTCAGAATAGAACAATCCAATCCAGATATTTTGTTTGTTTGTTTGTTTTTTTGTGGCGGGACCAGGATTCAAACTCATGACCTTGCACTTGCCAGGCAGGCACTTGTGCCATGGAGCTATCTCCCCAGCCCCAAATTCAGACATTTTTGATACTCCTGGTTTTGTGAAACCTTGAACTGGTAACATAATCCTGTACAATTCTGACATTGTTATTATTTTCAGTAATAGCTCATGGGAGCAGCGACAATCCTAAAGCAAAACACTAAAACTAGTTTTCAAATGTGCCTTCAATTTTGAATTTCTGTCCTAAATGTGTATGCTTTGCATGTTGTGCTGCAGTTAATAAAAGGTGTGTTTGAAACGTCTATCTCATCTATATAGTAATTGATATCAAAACAAGTTCTACAGGCCTGGCAGTAAAGGCATTCTCATTAATCTGATCTTTTCGAGTTTTGCTTCCAAAGCAGAAGTCCCTAGTGTGATCACTTAACATGAGAGCAAAATTTGTCTCCTAATGCAATTTTGCTATTTCCCAAAATCAAATCCATCCTGTAAAGGTCAGGGATTTTCCTGGCAGAAAACTTTCAAAAGATCACACCACAAACTGCCCCATGGGAAACTCAAAAACGATGCTGTGCACCTCGGTAGCATCATTAGCCTAAGTGAGCAGCTCTCTGAGGGACATTTCAGGAAAGGCACTGCATTTCATTTCAATATATAATTTATTTTGCATTTTGAGTTTTAAAATCAGATGCATCACTTTCTTCTCATACCTTGTGTAGCTTCAGTGAAGGGGAGGAAAATGTAGACACATTTCCTGTGGCAATGAACCAAAGAAAATGGCTGGTGCTTTTTCACTGATGTTAGAGCCACTGGAGCCTGTGTTTCCTATGGTTTCTAATTTCTTCAGGACACTCTGTGCAAATAGAGTGGCGAAGATACATGTAAGAAGCAGTAGGGAGGTGACTCTAATTACCCCTTTCAGACTAAACCTACAATTGCTGTATGCTTGTTACTTCCCAGAGTTCCCAGGGTGAGCCAGAAAATCATATCTGTCTTCGGATAACAAAGATCATTGTGTCGTTTGAAAGCTAGCATCAGTTCTCACTTAGCTTGGGAAGGCAGCGAGGCGAGCCATGGTTTACAAAGTCAGAATCCAATCCCCTGGAAAGGTTTGAAGAGGTACAGAGAGGTCTGTCCCTTTGTGCTCAATTGTACAATGGCTGGTGCACACCTTCGAAGTTACCCGAAGGTCCTCATCAGTGAGGCTAATGAAGCCAGGTTCAGACTGGTGCTGGCAGCCACCTAAAGGTAGTGGGAAGGGCTGGAGGGTTAAAAGGATCAGAAAAAAGAAACAGGATAGAGGTTTTTGTCCCCAAGTCATTGTTTCCCAGCCGTGTGACTACATGAGAACTGCTTCCCTTCTCCACCTCAGGGTCATCATATTAATCTAAGAGCTGACATGGGTACCACCGTAAGATAAGATTCAGTAATCCAAGTTTGAGAAGTATCTGTGTACAGTAGGCTTTCATAGAATTCTTGTTTGCTCTTCTCTGCTTGTCAGTGAGTATCATGGGCTGAGTTTTCCTGTCCCCCAGTGTGATGGCCTGGAAATGTTGGC
This sequence comes from Capromys pilorides, assembly GCA_004027915.1. Classification (NCBI taxonomy): domain Eukaryota; kingdom Metazoa; phylum Chordata; class Mammalia; order Rodentia; family Capromyidae; genus Capromys; species Capromys pilorides. Next base: position 7,587 of record PVKN010007751.1, read on the forward strand.
TTTGAGAGTTAATTAACCTTCACTTAACTCCTGAGGATGGGGTCTTCAGATGGAACTAACGTCTGAAGAAAGACCATATCAAGTCTTAGTGAGGAGGAACTCTCTGCACACTAAGAAGAGAGCCCTCACTAGGAACCAGATTAACAGAGTCTGATTGTTACAGCCTGCAAAACTGAAAAATAAAGGCCCTTTATTTAAGCCTGCTGATGTTTGGGTTTTTGATAATGTGTTATAGCAGTTCTAGCTAACTAAAACTATAGACAAATATGACTTTGAGAACTGCACAGTCAGGACTATTGAATGTGGAAGATGAAAAATGTGTGCTTTTACAGGCAAATAAGCTCTGTATAAATACCTTTTGTAGAGCATAGAACTAGCCATGCTCAGGGGTATCCCACTCCCACAGTGGCAAGAGTCCCAGCCAATATTCATTAATGTCCTCCACCTGCATTTGATAGGAAGTGTTCTAAGATGCTATAGGACTAGGAACTGTATTGAAACAAAGAAATTTGCATGAAGCTGAAACAAAATGTACTCATATACATATGCAGTTGGTGAGAAAAGCAATAGTTCATAATAAATGCATTACAGAGGAAATTAAGAACAGTGAAATATCCCTTCAGGGAAATCTGGAGAAGTCTCTGTGGAAGAGGTTAGGAGCTATTGTCTACACACAGTGACACTTACCTGAACATGTCTAGGCTATCTAGACTTAAATTATAAGGAAAAAAAGAGATGGCCAACTCTTGCCACAGATAAGGAAAGGGATTCTTCAGGAAAATTCAAGTTCACAAAAATTATTGTTAGTAGTGGAGGCATAAAACCTAGACATTGTTGAAACTAGCCTTCAAATGTATCTAAACAGAACATGAAACTTCATTCATCATTCATTCATTCATTCATTTGTTTGTTCATTCATTCATTTGGTCATTGAACAAATATTCCTTACCAACCATGGACCATTCACTGAGTCAAATGTCACGTACATGTATCACAGAGTAAACCCTGATGTCACATGTATGATATTGTATGGATGTTTTTTCTTTTCTAAAAAGTTGCATACATTTGAACAGATTTACAAATGAATAAGAACAGGCAAATTAGCATACTTTGGTTGATTATTTTGATTAAATAACTTCTGCTCCTTTATTATTTCTGAGTATTCTTTTCTCTTTCCTTTTCTTCCTTCCCTTCCCTTCGTATTCTTCTTTTCCTCCCTAGCTTTCTCCCGTTTCTTGTATTTTTCATCTTCCTCTTCCTCCTCTTCTTTCCTTTGCCCTCTGTGTGTCTCTCTCTATTTCCTTTCCCTATAACAAGTGTTATTTTGCAAAATAAGCCAAACAGAGTAGAAATTGAGAGGTCCTGACCACTGAGGTGAAAGGAACATGGGTGTCTGAGAACAAAGAAGGAAGAGAAATATTTGTGTCTTCTTATTATAGGAAAACCAAAGACTATTCCAAACAGGATCACCTTGCAATTCTCTTAAAGCAAAGTGCCCGTAGCTGCAACATAAAGTCATCTTTATTATAACCCATACTACTAATTTTGTGAAGTAATTATTTAATCAAACATTTTATTGTGCAGAGTAGCTATTTGGCAAACATGGCAGTATCATTTCAACCAGAAATTTTGGCAGGGCTTAATGGATCTCCTCAATTATTTAATTATATTTTCTAATAAAATGAGAAAATGAAACAGGGGCAAAGTGGAAGATTTTGGTAGTGAACCTCAAGAATTGAATGCAACACTTTAGATTCCTTAAAAAGGTATAACTCAGATAATCCTGTGACTTTAAAAAAAAAAAAAAAAAAAAAAAACTAGAGCAATCAACAGGTTTTCTGTTTTCCAAATCTGGCTTCAGGCGCAGTTCTGAGCAGTACGGCTTAGTGACTTCCATACATGGAATGCTTAAACAGGTTTTTGATCATCCCAGATGGGGTGAGGGGAGCTCCTTTTATTTCAACTAGAAGTCAGCTATGAAATGAGAGACTCATTAGGAACACAAACAGATGAGCTCCAATTAAGTGAACTGCTCCCTGGCAAGACCCTGGTGTGTTGCAGGGTAGCTTTGTTTCACTAAAGGTTACAGAACAAGCAAGGAGCTTTGGGTGCCATTATGAAAAAGCAAGTTAAGGGAGGCTCACAGCTTGTTTCTCAGTCAACGGACTTCTCATTTACTGTCCCTTGAGGCTGCTGAGCATCAGGGCATCCCTTTAGGTCTGTTGTTTTCTTCTGAGGTAATTGCTGAAGAATGTTCAGGGCAACATTAAGTTCAGATCTTTCCATTAGACCTCAGTGCCTGGTTTTATAATGATGCATTTCTTTCACATGCTTTATTTTCAAAATGACTTGATTTCTAAGTTCTGAAACAAGGATGCTATTAGTCCTAGGATCAGAGCATAGCAAATCCTTCTTGTTTTCAAGAATGGCTTTTCCTGTATAGTTCTGAGGTTTGCAATGTGCCCTCATCTTCATGAGAATACAATTTCCCTTCTGAGCCTTTAGGAAAGCGTGACCTTTAGTGGGGCTTCATTGGTTTCAACTGGGGCAAGGGTTGAGGACTTTGAAAATTACCATTGTCCCAACCACACTCCACAACCTTCTGTGTTTACTTCTTCAGGAGTGTTTCATTTTTAATTGTTCAGTTGTTATTTATTATTGTTGCAGTTCCAATTAGTGGTTCTAGTGCATACTGCAGGCTGTGAACCATGGTCTTAACCAGTGTAACTTCTACTTTCATCAAAACACCTTCCATGGCGCTGTCAGGAAACTCATAGCATTTCTAAGAAATCCATTTGGAATATTCTCTGTGACATTGGCTTTAAGAGCAGGAAGAATTTGATGTAAAGACTTGTGAAGCTAAATCATTCCCAGGTACTGCATCTTGTTGAGCGTGATCCATGCCACTACCCAAGCTGAACTCTCCACCTACGCTGCCCTGACAGGGCGCCCACATATACCACACCCCTTCAATCCTGCGCATTGCACCTGCTGTTCCCTCACAGCCATAACACACGGCCAGCCACTTCCTGCCCTACATCCCAGGGGAACTCCTATTTTTCCTTTTAGATATAGGTCTCTATTTCCACCTCCTTCTCTGACTTGCTCATTCTATTCACACCAATCATGTTTCCAGAATTCAGTAGAATCTTAAACCTACCTCAGCCAAACTCCCTGATCTGCAGTAATGCTCAGCATCTCACTTATCTGTTTACCCCAACAGACAGTGAGCCCTTGACGGAAGGCACATGTAGGGTTTATGATGGGGAATGATAGTGTCTCAAGGAAGGTTCTTTCCCTGTGTCCTTACAGCCCCACTTCTTCCTCCACATGTTTTGTGCTACTGTAACACTTTATTAGATTAGGACAAAGTCAGATGCTACCTCCTAGAAAAGATCCGCAGGAAGCAGCAGCCCAGTCGTCCTCCTGCACTATCACCTTCTCTAGAATGCAACCTTCTTGGTACAGGTGCCCCTCTGTCTTCCCATCTGCAATATTCTAGTACTTAGAATAGTGCATTATCATGACGGGAGATGGTAAATAAAGATTTCCCCTGGATCAAGTTTCAGATAGTTAGATCTACCTAAGTCCTGGCATTCCTGCTTCCGATTTATGTTCTTGGCTAGACATAACCTGCTGTGCTGCACCTCCTTCTCTCTATGCTCACTGTTGCAATCCTGTTGACATAACTACTTTTAAGGAGCTGAGGGAGAAGGAGGAGAATCTAATAGAACTCTATAGTCAATAGGTACATCAGAAAAAGTTTTACAAAAATTTTGGGAAAATTCAAATGCAATAGAAATCCACTGCATGTTACAAAATCAGAATAAGTTGTTGGCTTTTCCCTGACAAAGATGTTGCCATGATTAAATAAGGTATCTGGGGACTTTGATGAGCACCTTTTCTTGTTTTCTATATTCACATTTACTCTATATTCAAATGATGCAAAAATGCTACTAACTGGCTCCCTCAAATTTATTTTTTGTTTGTTTGTTTATTTATTTATTTTTGTATCAACCCTCAATCTCAAAACCTAGAGCTTGTCAGGTAGTCATTGTGCTGCTGAGCCCTCCCTCAAGTTTGATCATTGCATTTTCAAACAAAGTGGCAATAAACCATTTTTACAGTAATATTAATCAAACACATCCCACTATTCAGGATAATATGAGGACCCATTTTTTTGGAGTTTGCAGGTAAGTTATATATTAAAATAATGGTGAAATAAAGAGATAGATATTATGTTTAATAAATCTTATTTGATAAATTTTAAATATAAACTCTCTTTATTGTTTTTTTTTTTTTTTTCTTTTTTATGTATTTGGTACAGGACCTCACTATGCAACTCAGACCCTACACTGGCCTAAGCAGGCTCTTATTCCACTGAGCTATCTTGCCAGACCTCTTTATCATTTTTTCCTTGATTATCCAGAGTTGAAAGAATGCAGTGTCCTACAATTAGCTCGCCAATAGTTTCTGTTCGGTCTCTCATAAGAGTACATTCCTCTACTATGTGAGAGGTGATACCCCCCAGATCATAAGATGTAGCCAACCCTCCCTGAGTCACAGAGTCACTCCATTTGACCAAAATGGAGTGAAAAAAAACCATTAAGTCTTTCTATATATCTGACCTGCAGTTGATGTCATAGTCAAAAAAAAAATAGATGCTTCATAAGGAAATCCCTGATTTAGAATACAACTAACTTCCATGATAGCATCATGTTGAACATGAAAAGATCTATACATTTCTTATTTAGATGAATTAACAAAATATCTCTAAGCCAGGACAAAATACCACCCTATTGGTCCTTCTGTTTGCAAAGAAGCTCCATCAGTTGTTTCAGACCTTGCTACTTTACCTGCTTCCTCTTCGAGATGTTTATGTGTTTGTTATGCATCAACCACTCCATTCTTACACTCTCCTACCTTAATAGCTTTTAAAAACAGAAACACATGCATTTTAGATTCTGTATTCAACATCCCCATGCAATTGCAGTCCCATCTGTGTCGCTCCTCTGAGCCAGTCATATCCATATTGCAAAAAGGAATTCAGTCTTCATTCTCATGGGACCCTCTGCATTCAAATGTAATCATGACTCAGTATTGGGTTCTATTTATATTTTTTTTTTTTACTTTTTAGCTCTTGGTATAAGTAATTCCTCTTTCTTTCTTTCTTTCTTTCTTTCTTTCTTTCTTTCTTTCTTTTTTTTAAATCTCTTTTAACTCTACTCCTCTATAATTCACTCTGACCAGGAGATCTTGCCATGCCTTGGACAAGGTCTCTTTGTGGAGAGTTTCTCTGGGATATCTGGAAAGAGGTGGTTCAACCAGCCAAAGACCAGGTTACCATTTCTCTGTGGTTAAATGCGTTCTCACTTTCTACTCCTACCTAGTGTATCACTGACCTTCCCTGACCCAAGCAAGAAACAGAGAAGTCATCCTTGCCGCCTCTCATTGCTTAGCCCACTGAGCACTAAGTTTCCACTTCTTGAGTCTTCCCCTCTACAATTTGGCTGTCGAACATGACCTCACATGGGCCCCACCTTCCTTTTTTCAGAGTACTATAAATCTAAGCAACCTCTCTATTGGCAGTCTTGGGTGTTTTATACCTGACTTTCTGCACTGCTTAAATGTATCTGGAATTCACAGGCAACTAAGACAAATATGCTCATGGCATTCTCTTGCATAAATTTTCCAGTAATGTCATGAATTTCAAATGCTTTCTTCTTTAGAATCACATATGCTGCCTTCTTTTCTCTCAAGCCTCTCTTCTATCTGCTCTCTGCATTGAATGACTTCGTGTGTCCTAGAAACACTCCCATGCTTCCAGCGCTCCAAACCCTTGCACACACTGCTGCCTCTGCCCAGAACTGTCATCTGAACTTTATTAAAAAGTTATTACACATGACTTAAAATTCTAGCCTATCACATCTTTCTTTAAGATGGATACATGGGTATGTGACTGCTTCTGAGAAAGGGGCATCAGTTTGGCGTAACAAAATATTAACAGCAAAAGCAGCCACTCACGTGGGTAATAAGGCATATCCTGACCACATTCCAGCCACTAACTAGTGGAATAACCACAGAAAAATCACTGCTCTGGCTCTAAACACTTTCCAAAGTTCCGGCCACCTTCCATCTTCCACCTCTTTTCACCAGGGACAACACATTTCAGAGTTGTCAATAAATCAGCAGTGTAGTACAACTACAAAGCTTGTAGCTTATTGACCACTCTTCAGGAAAGTGGCTTTTATATGAAATCAATGTATGTGTTAAATGTATTCAAAGTAATTGCTTTATATACTTAAAGGAAACACATCGCCCATAGAAATGAGCTTTGCCTAGCCTCAGCTTGTGGAGTGCAGTGCTCTGTATTTCTTTTTTTTTCTTTCACTGATTAAAGCAAACAATTTTGGGAACAGAGACCTTGACAAAGAGGCAGTAGTGTGGATTTTAAAACTAGATCAAGACTCAAATGCTCACACCATCATTTATTTTCTATATGCCCTTGAGGAAATTATATGACCCTTCTACCCTTTCGTAGTCTACAGTGGAGGCTCTACTACTTGAGGGTAGCAATATGTCAAAACTATACCAAACTTGGGGGGATGTATGTGAACCCTGGTTGCCTTCATTTCTTGTCACTAAATGAGCTGGCAGACAGAATATGCAGGTAATGATAGCCAGATCTTTCATAATGAGGGAAATATTTATAGCATCATCAGGTAATAAGAAATAAATGAGGTGCCCTGGTGTTAGAATGAACAACAATTCAGGAATAAATTAAATTCCTTTCTTTTACAGATAAGAAATATGGAAGCCAGAGAGGTTAAATGGCTTATCATAAATTTTTCTCCATCAGTTCATCCCCCAGGCACTTCTACGTCAAAGTGTCATCCTGCCTTTTGGTTTATGCTTCTCAAACTTGCATTGCAGTCATCCAGAAAACATATAAAGCACTGATCGCTATACTCACCTCTAGTAGGTCTGTGGTGGCCTGCACAATTTGCACTTGGAGAGGTACCACCTTATTGCTGATGCCACACTTTGAGTAGCATTGATACAGACAACCTCACTCTGGGTTGGCTAGAGGAGATCTCAGATTTCTCCAACACTTCACTCTTAGGCAGTGACAGAAAGAAAGACGAAGTCTTTGTATAATTTTGAGACAGGACTCCACTAAGGCACTCAAGCTGACCTTGGACTTCGAATCCTCTCACATCAACCTTCCCAGGAGCTGGGAAATCTGTCGTGATTATGCCCTGCACCTTTGCATGAGGTGCAGCACTGCCAGAGATGAGTATAAACTGTTTTTTTTTCTTGCTGTTTTGCCTAGCCTTGCTCTTAGGTAAGGCGTGTTGTGTTTTGGAGAAACACTCACCATGAGTTATTTTATAAAATTGCAGTTTGTGTTTATGATCATATTGAGAGCTTCTGGAACAGATATAACACACTGTAGTGAAGAGAAACTGGCCTTGGTGCTGGTCACTTATTATGGGAATGGACAAGCCAGCTGCTTTTGTCCCTCTGTGTTGAGAAAAAATACAACCCAGCTGAGAGCTGTGTGGAAAAATGACACAGAGTGACGTTGAAGAATTGCACAGTGCCATCAATTTATTTCCTCTGAGAAGGGAAAAGCAGATTATATTCCCAAGGTTCACTTGTTCAGCAGACATCGTAGTGCTTCCTGTTCTTATTTTCATAGAAACAATTGTGCTGCTCCAATGGCATCACGCATTGCAGATTTAACAGACTTACCTGGACACCAAATTCCTATTCACAATATTTTGTCTAAGGACATCTGTCTTCTCCTTCCTGGTCAAAAGGAAAAGATCATTTTTTAAAAAGCAAATAAACAGCCTCTCATGCAGAAGCAGGTATCTCAATAGTCAGATGCCATTTGGTCCTAGTACAATAAACTTTGAGCAAAAATTTGAAGGAATTTAAGCCTCCCAGTTACAGTTATACACCACAGAGTCCTGATACATATAAATATATATATATATATATATATATATATATATATATATATATATATATGTATATATATATATATATACACATATATATATATATATATATACATATATATATATATATATATTCTGCTATCTTGTCTTGAACAAGTAACAAAGTAGGCAGTGCATGAGTTATTGTCTGGCTGCTATTTCAAAACTTAGGTCCTTTTTTCCCTTATGTTTTGGTACTAGAACTTGAACCTAGGTCCTCTTTCATACTAGGCAGGTGTTCAACTGCTCAGTGACATCTTGATCCATTTGTATAATTTTGAGACAGGACTCCACTAAGGCACTCAGGCTGACCTTGTACTTTGAATCCTCTCACATCACCCTTCCCAGGAGCTGGGGTTTCAGGAGTTCACCATGATGCTGACTGCTGTTTTTTTCTTTTTACCTATGCTACCACGATCACGGAAGACACAGGGAACAGGAGAAAAGCTGGCCCTTGAAGTCTCACCTTCCTCAATTATGTAAAGTAATTCAATGCCTCCCAAGTCAGATCTGAAATCTGGCCGTTTCAACTCTGCAAGACTGTTAAGGACTTTCAGTTCATTTCAGAGCCCACCTAAATGGAAAGGGGAAATAGTGATTAATGATGTTTTGTTATCAGTCAAACTTGCTTTGAATTTGCATTGCTTGTTACACTTTTAGCTTCCTCATAAGCAATTTCTGAAATGATTTCACAGCATTTTCTCCTAAAGAGAACCTGATCATTTTTCTCTACTTACATTTCAAAATAAAATATTTAATGATGATACATTATCATTAGAAAGAAAGCCATGTGTGCTTACAAAGGTAAATATTTATTGCTTGGAGCTGATAGTTCAGTAACATTTACCAACTCATTACCAAACACCTACTATGTGTCAAGTATGCTCAGCAACCTGGGGATTGTAAAGGAGGCTGATAAATTCTGCCTAATGAAAGATTCCAGTGTGGAAAAGAAATGTATCCCATATGGTAGTCATAATAGGTTAGAGTTCTGAGTGTTTTGGGTGGAGGTAAGGGAAAATTGATAATAGAAGCAAGCACTTCAAGCTAAGGTATCCTCGGCTTCCTAAGATTGAGGTAGAGGAAATCTCAGGCGCAAAGGCCCCGAGGTCCTAGTAAGTGCTGTACACCTACCAGGGAAGTCACCATTCTAAGCTAGGTGGAGGTAGGGAAGGCGCACTCACAGAGAACATTGAATTTGAGACTATCAAAGCAAATGTTCCTGTGTGGTTTGCTTGCACTGTTAGTTCTCTGTGGCTTGGATCCTTGAGGATAGGGCATTAGATGAAAATGCTGGGAAGACGAGGCTCTAAGTTGAGTCGTACAGGCCTTGGTTCATTTTGCTTTAATCTATGTGCAGTGCTTTCTTGTTTCTTTAAAATGTAAATCAGATTTACAGATAACACTTATCTTTCAATTAAAGTGATTTTTTTTTTCAGGAAACTTGAATATAATCTTGGACACTTTCCATTTCCATCTCTCATGATGAGTTGGTTGTGGTATCTATAGATTTCATCACTTTTGTGTCGCTCACATCCATCCTAATCTCTCTATAAAGTTAACTGCTTCCTAAATTAGATCCTCTTAACTATTCTCTTTGCCTTCAAATAATCTTCTCAATTCCTAATTAAGTCTCCAGAAAACCATAACCACGATAGTGGTTTCTCTAATGCACAAAGTTGGTGTTATCCTGACTCTGTTCAGATATTCCCCCTGCTCTGAAGATTTATAAATATATCTTCATATATATGAAGATAGACAAAAGATCAACTTTCTCTTATCTATTCATTTAACTGCGTGAAACATCATGTAAAGGCAGGTAGTTGTCTTACGAGATTTTTCCTATAGACTTTTATTAGCAATTATGTATTATAGTTGAAAATCCCTCTAACCATTATCTTCTTTTCTCCCACACTAGCCCTCAGGTATTTTTCACAGGTACAGAAACCTTCAAGCACCTCCTACACACTTGCACAAAGCTAATTGGTCCTAGCCCTGTAGTTTAACCTGGAGAATAATAAGGCATCTATATTTACCACAATGGCCCTTATTCTCCCGAAGCTCCTTTGTTTCCCATGAAATGTTACTTTCAAAGAGTTCCCTAGATTTCTCTTGCCCCCTGGCATGCACACACTGGGCCCCTCTTTGCCTGGATAGGGCTTATTCTTTCCTCTGGCTTTTCATGTACATCTTTCTCTGAATTTCATGCACTCTAGTCACTGTAACTATCACCTTTGGACGAGTCCCAGATTTTTACCCCTAGCTCTGGCTTCTCTCCCATAGTACAGCTCCACTTTTAAGCTGTCAGTTCATCATCTCCACCTGGATTCCCTGCTGGTTTATCAAATGCAGCTTCATTGAAAGTTCAATTATCCTCACCTCCCAGCACGTTCCTATTTTCAGTTTCACTGAAGGTGGCTCAGGGGTGATCTCTGGAGCTCTTCCTTCCTTCTGTAAGGAGCTGGGCTGCAGAAGCGGATGCTCAGAGCTCTCCTAGATGAGGTCACCTGACCCCTGGCAATAGCAGATTGAACCAAGGCCCTGTGTCCGACTTAACATTTGCCAAGCAGCATGTTCCTTTATGACGTTTGTAACTTGGAGATGGATGGAAGAACCTAGAGAAATTAGCATGAGAAGGGCAGCCTCCCAAGTAGAGGTGAGAAAACTACTTCAGCAAGTCCCCCATCACTCTTTTTTCTCTGTCCCTTCCTAAGTCTTGGGTGTTCAGTTCTCTCTTCAAATTTGTGAGTTATCGCAGTGGCTTTGCAGAGCATCCCCGCAACCTTTTTAGTTATTTCACTAGTCTGAGCCCTTGAAAGGTTGACCAATTCATCCCTCCACGAATCATAAGGAGTTCAGATCTTCTCTGATGCTCTTTTCTCAGCCTCTGCCTCACTCTGGTGGCTGTGCTCTGCAAGGTGCATCTCTGAGTCTTTGCCGGTTTCAATGCCCCCACCCTCTCTGCTCAATGACATGAACTGTGGCTTAGACCAAAGGATAGCCCACCTGCTGGGCTCTCTCTCCACAGCGTATCTTTTCCTTTATTGCTCCAGTTGCTGTTGTTTTTCGATCTAGCGAAGCAAGTAAGATCCTGCTGCAAGTGTGCCACTCGAGGTCCCAGAAATGCTGACCAGATTCGTCATCTCTCTGTCTCATGTTTTCTCCAGAGTCACCATCTGGCCCCTGGCATTTCTGGTCCAACACTATTCTCTCTGGAATCAATTGTAACACTAGCATGATGTGATTTGTTACTTCTATTTCTGACCAGCGATGATGCAATTCAGATGATTATACAAGAATCCAGACCTTCCCCGTATATGCGCTCAAAGATCAGCTATGGAAATGTTACCATTGCAGAGTCTCTTTTAGGTATTGGAGGCATAATGCAGAACAAACAGTAAGTTATCTGTGCACAGTAGCAGCTGTACATGTGAGAGTAGATGTGTACTTTGCTTGGAAACTCTCATGCTAACAAATATGTAAGAAAAGATTGACTACTGTGGGAAAAATACAACACTACTTAGGTAGAGTAACTGGACAGTGCTGGGAAACAAGAGAACTTCTTTTTCTTTTTATAGGATCGTCTGGAAAAGCTCTTTGAAAAGATAGCACATATGCCTAGCCTTGGGGAGGATACAGCTTTCCACATATGAAGATTTCCAAGTTACAGACCACAGACAAGAATAACCTTGATTTACTAAAAAGTCTCTCTACCTGTGAAGAGGACCATAACTAGGTTGGTGTGGAAGAGAAAGAAGGTCTAATTGTGTCAGGGAGGGCTAACAATCTGTGGAGGACTTTGAATATAGTCTCCAAGACAGCATAGGGCAGGAAACTTGTAAAAGAACATCGTCTTTTCAACTGGAGGCTCTGTAGAACCAGACCGTAGGGGTGTAAGGAGGAAAGCAGAAAATCAGACCCGAGTTTGTGGCATGGTAGCTCAGCCCAGCCCTCTGCCAGCATGGCTTGTGGGAATGGCCCAGATCCAGACTGAGTTTTTGAAGTGAAGCAGTGAGGATATGGTTAAATTACATGTACATCTCTTATATCATCTAACACATAGTGGACACTCAACACTTTTTTTAAATTTCTTTTTTTAAACATAATTTGTCCTTGACAGAAATATCAGCAACCAAAAATGCAAGAAAAATCCATGTTGTTAATTTGATTAAGGGGATGGTTTACAATGCTGCAAAAATCCAATGAACATGATAACAATATTTTTGAGCAAAAAGAAAATTAGCAAATGAATTAATGTTTAGAAGGGAACCACCTACACAATACTCAATCTTGGGTATTTTGTTCATTTCTTTAATTTAAAATATTATTTTAAAGAGTAAAAATAGCAGAAACAAAGATAAAAAAACAGTAACAAGCAAGAGTACACATAGTACAGAATTTCAAAGCAAGAACAAAAATTTAACAACAGTTGTATTACTTATTTTTATCATGAAATCTGTTTAGATTAATAGATATAGGTATGTAAGTTTGGTTAAATTATTAAACATTAACACTTTCAATAAGTCTTAATTTTTTTAACTCTTCTGAATGCATTTTGTATTTAAGTCACTCTTCTAAAGAAAAATTTACAGGGATTGAGGATGCAAAAAATGCAAGGTCCTGAGTTTGATTCCTGGTACCCCCCAAAATAAATTTATTTATTTATTCATTTATTCATTTATTTATTTTCTTCTTTTGAGTCCTTATACTAGGGACACTATATGACATTTGCATATGTAGGTCTGGTTTACCTCACTTATAAGTACATGTTCAAAATACACTCATTTATATATGAAATTTTTTAATTTCTAAAATATCTTTTATTTATTTATTTGGTACAATGTCTCACTGCACAGATCAGACTCTTAGTGATCCTCCTATCTCAGCATTCCCAATGCTGGAACTACAAGTGCATGCCACAATGCCTGGTTTCAGTGGCCAGCATGGCAGCCCAGAATTCTAGGGCAACACAGCTTGTGGTATTGGGGATCAAACTCAGGTCTTTGTGCTTGCCAGGAAGGTGCTTAGACCACTGAGCTATCTCTCCAGCCCACTTAATAAATACTGTTGAACTCATTAAAGGAGGGACTGAGCTACTATACATAATCAAATGCAGACTTCATGATGCTCTCCATGATTGACTCCAACCCTCCTAGGTTTCTGTTCTTCTCTTATCGCTAAAATTGCTCTGTATGTTAAAGGCTTTCTTATCCACACGAATATTCTTTCTTGCATGCAATAGTGCATACACTTTGCAAGCTCCATTTCTAGACTGCAACAGTCATGTACTGATGTCTGACATTCTCTTGCATATTTTGCACGGGACACATTTCAACTTTTTTTGACAAATAAGTGAATGCACAAACGAGGTGAGGTGGAAATTATGTGACAGTTAAGGTTCTTGGGTAAAGAACCGATTACAGAGCTCCTGCTTGTGATATCTGAGCATCTTTCTAAACACTGAGCTAGTGCACAGCAAAGTTTGCATTGGCCTTGGAAAGGAAGGATAGGAGGCTCAGGGATCGGTGACTGAGAGTAGCTGGATTCTTTGAAACCAGCAGGATAATACGACTCTGACTGTGAGCATGAGAAGGGGCTTCCGTGGTTCAGACTTGCTTTGTGACTTACTTTGAAAGAGATGTTTTCACCACTTCCAACCACTGTCCTCAGCTCCCAGACAAGCACTGAGTTAACACACCTCTGAGCTGGGTGCCGAAAAAGTAATGATTAATTTTAGATGCAAAGGACTTGAGGAGCCACTTGCTCTGTCCTGTCTGAATGCTCTATCCTAACCCAGTTATTGTTCATGACATCATGAGGAGGGAGACACTTCATTATCCCTACTTTATAAATCACCAATGCAACGCCAGAACATCTGACCCCAGGAATGCTTTCAGTTTACGCTGGAAAAGAAGAACATTTAAAATTGGACAGCAAGACAGGTTAACTGTATCTAGCCTTGCACCTGCCTGGCAAGTGGAAGGACCAGAGTTTGATCACTGGTATCTGATGCCTTGATGGTCCTGGAGACATGGGACAGGGTTTTTGCTGATGTTTTTGACATGAATAAGGCAAGATTTCTTCATTTATTTTAAGGGGAATAGAAAAATAATAGATGAAACAAATAGATGCACAATTTTCAAAAAAAAAAATTGTAGGCATTCAATATTGGTTAGTCCTCTCTTCAAGGAATAGTGGGCAACATTTTTTTTTCTTTTCTGTAAGTTTATATCTTTATTCTGTTAGAGAATTCCTTTGCTGTGCAAAAGCTTTTCAATTTGATATGATCTCAGTCATTGATTATTAATGCTTTTTCTTGTGCTCTTGGAGTTTCCTTCAAGAAGTCCTTGCTAACTGACACCTACGACTTTAAGAGTTTTGGTGTTCCTCATAGAAAATGTCCTGGGAACTTCCTGAGGATAAAACCCAGTCTTCCTATATGTTCACAGTGGACAGTGTTTCTGAAAGTAATGGCCTGTACATTTCTCACACTCTGAGAACTGCACAGGCTAACTAGAACTGAAAGCCTCAACAGCGGACAAACTTTATTTGTTTCTGGTTTTGTCTGCCCTAGGATATTTGAGCCAGTTAGTTAGTCTTCCCTGGGAGCACACTTCTTCTAACAAAGAAGCACCTTCTTCCCCATTATCTTTTGTGATCTTCTGGGAAATTCTGCAAAGGAGGAACATAATCCCTGTTGCTCCAGCTCCGGGATCCACTCCATGTAACTCATTTGGGGGAGGAGGTATAATTATTTCTGAACATAAAAATGAAACTGGAGTTTTTTCTCTGTCTGATTATCAGTTTATATTGTCTAAACTGTTGAGTGGGGCTGGGGAGATAGGTCTGTGGTTTAAGCATCTGCCCAGCAAGTGGAAGGACCAGAGTTTGACCACTGGTACCATATGCCTTGATGGCCCTGGAACCCTGGGACAGCTGTGCCAGCCACCAGAACCAAATGTAGTGATGCATGCTTGTAATCCCAGTGCTGGGGATGCTAAAACAGGAGGATCACTATGAGTCTGACCTGTAGCGAGGCCCTGTACCAAATAGATCAATCAGTCAATCAATCAATCAATAAAACATTTTTAAAAATATTTAGTGTGCTTTTGCAATATTTTGAAATACACTTTCTTCTGAGTCTATGCTTTGGGAAAACTGGAAGTTCAGAGATAGGAATGGAAATTAAAGCTTTCAGCATCTTTAGAATTCAGGGCCAGGGAAGTCACTCAGCAGACAAAGGGCCTAGGAAAAAGCAGCCTTGCTCCATCGCCCCTGCCAAGCCTGTAAACAGGAGGATCACTATGAATGTGAACTGTACCAAATATATCATACATACATACATACATACATACATACATGCATAAAATTTGCATGGCCATGTTGACCCCTTCCCAGGTCGAACTGGCACTCACCTGTAATTCCAGCACTGGCAAGGCTGAAAACAGGAGTCTGAACTGTGTAGTGAGACCCTGCACAACATATAAATAAACAAACAAACAAATAAATAAATAAACTACACATACATTTATCTCACTTGGTTTGTTCCTAGTGAAATGTAGGGTATCCTTATGTGTTTCTCTTTAGGTTATTTTTTTTTATTATGTGAAAACTATAGGGGGTGCTTAAAATACTTAATGTTTCATGACTGTAAGTTAAGGAGAATAATGGTCCCTCACAGTTGTGTGCCTCCTCATGCCTGGAGCCTATGGATGTCTTAGGTCACATGGTAAAGGAAAATGGAAGTTGCTGGTAAAATTAAGAGTGCTAATCAGCTGCTCTTGAAATAGGAAGTCTTCCCAGGATTGCCCACGTAGACACTATGTGATCGCCAAGATACTGGTTGAGAAAGGCAAAAGAATCAGTGCTGGAGGAATATGACATGCAAAAGACTCAACTCGCCATTCTGAAGTTGACAGTGGAGGAGGCCACAAGCCAAGACATGTGGACATCCTCTAGAAGCTGAAAAAGCAGGAGCAAGGATGTGCTCTTTGAACCTATGAAAACGTCACAGCCCAGCTAATGCCGTAATGCCAGGCCATTGAGATCTATCCAAATCTTCTAACCTTCAGAACTTCCAATAGTGAATTTGTGTTAATCTCCAAGCTTGCGGTACTTTGTGACAGTAGCATGAGAAACAAAGGTGAATTGATTCCAGCATTTCAATAATATGGGTACCACGACAAGCTATCTCAGGTAGACC
Organism: Capromys pilorides; assembly: GCA_004027915.1. Taxonomy (NCBI): domain Eukaryota; kingdom Metazoa; phylum Chordata; class Mammalia; order Rodentia; family Capromyidae; genus Capromys; species Capromys pilorides. The sequence goes on from PVKN010007751.1 coordinate 23,796, forward strand.
GAGTACAAACCTCACTGAGTTCTGGGAAGGATGTCAGGCCCCTCTTCATTTGTCCAGGTCTCTGTACTTGAAACTGAACTAAGGAAACTATTGTTCCTCAATTTATCTTTAAAATATAGCTTACTCCCTTTTGCCTAAGAGATTCTTTCAGATGCTTCCCTGACTGCTACTTTATTATGAAACTTCATTGCTTTTTCTCTTAGATGCACTAGAAATCATTTACATTCATGAGTAGTAAAGCCGTAATACAGGCACTTGTTTAGTAGTCTCAGCCTTTACAGCAAATTCACAAATCTCCACTTTCTTGAGGACTTCTCTGATCTTTTTGCTAGAGAAATTCCTGTCTTGTATAGTATATATTCCTTTGTGTTTGTAGACTATTATGTAAACATCTTAACTCACCACTATCATAGAAAAGTTCTGACCTAGCTTTACTGCCTGGCTGTCAGGCCTCAGCCAGTGACTCTAGAAAATTCACAACTGAAGCACAAGTGCCTGCCATCGTAGTTAGCATTCCCTGGGCATCTGCTCCATGCTTTGTTCATCAAGACCAAGATTTAGTGGAGCTGGGGCACTGGAACAGAGGGAACCTCTCTGCTGAACAGGCTACAAACATCCTGACCTTGCAGATGAGGAAGAGCCTGTGTGTTTGTGTGTGGGGTGTGTGTGTGTGTGTGTGTGTGTGTGTGTGTGTGTGTGTGTGTGTTTGTGTGCATGCATGCATACACATGCTCACCACAAATGAAGAGAAAGAAAGACAGAGACAGATAGACAGAGATGGATAGACAGAGAAAGAAGGAACATTAATAAGCAGAGAGATTTACTAGGAAGCATTTTGAAAGAATAATGTTCACAACTGGACACAGTGTTCTTCCCATATTGTCTCTACAACTCTTTATAAACTACAGAAGAACATTCAACATCTCTGGAGATCCAGAAAGCATATAAGTCTAAGTTTGATGATCTGTTTACCAAAGACCTGCTATAGCACAGAAAATGAGAATACAGCTGTAAGGACACAGCTGTGACCCAGAGTGATCTCAGAGGATCCTGTGCCTAAGCATTGGATCAAGCTGCTGAAAGCTGAGCCCAGATTCAAATTAAAGGAAATGCACCACCAGGCTTTGGAAGAGACATGAAAGGCAGCACTGAGTCCCAAACCTGGCTAATGCACCATCCCTGGAGAAGCCATAACTCATGCTTTTTAAAACCACTTGCTCCACTTTCAAGGCCATATAAAGCTGTGGAACAGAAGATTAAGGTGGAAAGATTCTCTGTACCTGAGTGTGGACCTGAGACTGCTGGAGCAGGAATGAGACTAATTCAAGGGCAGATAATTCCTTATCTATAGACTTCCCTATATGCTTCCTTACTCCCTTTTTAGATCATATCTGTATGATCTATGAGTTTCATAAGAAGAAAATAAGCTCCATTCATTTTCTGTCCTTGAATGTCTCACTGTCCTTTGGGTAGAGCATGGCTTCTTTCTTCTCATCTCTCACTTCTCCTTCCTTCTTTCTTTTATTTTTTCTTCATTCCACATTTTCTATCTTCTCCATTCTATTCTGGATCCCTCTCCTTATTTCATTTCATTTTACACTATTTGTAGGCAAAAACTTAATACTAAACACACCTCAACATGAAATAAAAGTGCTGGTGGGATAGCTCAGCAGACTAAGTGCCAGCTTAGGCAAGTGCAGAGACCAGGATTCAATCCCAGTACTCACGCCTCACTGGTCCTGCCCCCAGGCATGCTGAGTCAGCCACTGAGTCTGGGTGTGGAGGCACACACCTGTAGTCCTAGCACTGGGAAGGCTGAAAACAGGAAGATCATTATGAGTCCAACCCGTGTAGCAACCCTTGCAATAAATACATCAAAATAAAATTAAGGCCACATCTTTCCTTTCTAAAAATCATTTGCATCTTACATATTGTTTCTCTTTGTATAATGTAGCCACAATAACAAAGAATACAAACAAAATGATGGCATGGACAGTTACCTTTTCTGGAAGGTAGGAGCAGTGGGTTTTGTGTGAGGTTTCTTGAGGTCAGGCCCTGATCCTTGATGATTAATGTGGAGTATTAGGAAAGTTACCTCACGATTTGCTGTCCGGCGCCGCTTCTGTCTCGCAGAATAAGGCACACGAACAATTCTGCCTGTGCAAGCTCCTTTATTGACTGGGCAGCAACCTCTACACGTCCGCTCGCAGCGGCTTTTCCCGTGTTGCGCGCCAGGCATTTCCCGCGTCGGGGCTTAAATGGCTAATAGTATCCAATCAGAGATATACACGTGGAAATAGATGATTGGGTCATTATTATATATGGTA